>SEYY01001794.1:10000-17500 GCA_009176605.1 Armadillidium nasatum | reverse complement strand
TTAAGCTGGAAATAAATATTTATAAAATATCATTTAGGTTCAGCCAATCACAGTTCAATTAAGCCCCGCTATGTTTTTATTTTCTTTTTATCAAAATAGAGCTTTTATGAAATGATTTCCATTTTATATAAATATTTATCCAGCCTATATGTTGACGACTGTACATATAATATATATATTATATATATAAATATATATATATATATATATATATATATATATATATATATATATATATATACGTGTGTGTGTGTGGAAGGGCGGTATCCAAAGAATGCCTCTCATCCACCCCTTCCCATATCACCACTTGAGAGTTGGTGGCCTCCGGTGATGGGGTTAGTGCCACCAAGACCTCTATACCGACTTTTTTCCAATAATTTCTGCAGCATTCGCGGTCTCTTGTCTAATTTCCACTTTGTCGAGCACTACATCTCTATTTGTAGGCCTCATCTCTTGTCCTTAGCTGACGCTCAGGTGTTTGAGTGCTCTGACAGCAAACCCAACTCTGTTTCCTCCTACTGCCTCTATCCATAATTTTCAGCAAAAAAAAGGCGGATCTTGCGCATACGTGCGCAACGATGTTGTCTGTTTTCGTGTTTCTAATTTGAAGTCTTCTGAATTCTCTACTTTATGGATTAAACTTTCTTCCAACTCTACAACTAAATTCATTTGTTCTGTTTACTTATCTCCTAACTCTTCAGACTATAAAAATTTTTTCGAATGTCTTAACTCCAAATAGAACACATTCTTTCTTCTGCTCCTTTCTCCGAAAGCATCATTTTAGATGATTTCAATGTTCATGACCGCCAATGGCTTTCATCTACATCTCATGACCCAGATGAGGAACTCGCCTACTACTTTTCTATCCAGAACAACCTTCAGTAGTTGGTACATCTCCCTATCCGCATCACTGACCGCCTTGATAATGAACTCAACATACTTGAACTTTTTCTAACTTCTTATAATTCTCCTTACACTGTTAAAGTCTTTTCTTCTATGGGTTCATCCGATCACCTTCTTATCTCTGTATTTTGTCCTATCTCTTCAAGTCTTCCTCAAGAACGGGCCCCCCTACGACGAGTAGACGTTTATGGCATTTCGGTGCTACTAACTGGTCTGACTTGCAGTTGTACTTCTCTAATTTCTCATGAAATGATTACCGTTCCCGAGGGAGGGTCCCTCGGAGTTTGCAGATCGCATAACCGAGGTGATTCTCTCTGGCATGGAGCCATACATTCCATATTCTTTTCCTTCTACTAAACCTAACAAACCTTGATTTAGCAGTTCCGGAGCTGTTCTTACTCCTTCAGCCCCCTCCAACTCATTTATGCCTAAAATTGTAATTTCTTCTAAAGACATCATTTCTGCTCTCTCTAGACCTAACACTAAAAAGGCGTAAGGTCTTCATGGTATCCTTCCTGTGGTTCTCAAAATTGGTTCCTTTCGCCTTGGAAAACTATTTCGTATTTGTATTTCTATTTAAAAACTCTCTTCTTGCTGGAAACGTCCGTTCATTCAGCCTGTGTCGAAGAAAGGGGACCCCTCTCATCCCTCTAACTACCGTCTCATTTCTTGAACCTCTGTTCTTTCTAAAGTTTTTGAATCTATCCTTAACAGAAAGATTTGGAAACATCTCAATTCTTCTAATCTTATCTCTGATCGCCAGTATGGCTTTCGTTATAAACGCTCTACTGGTGATCTTCTTTCTCTTCTCTTTGACTCTTGGTCCTCTGCTCTTCGGCATTTTGGTGAATCTTTTGTTGTCTCGGTGGACATGTCGAAAGCTTTCGATAGAGTCTGGAGCAAAGCTTTGATCTCCAAACTTCCCATTTTTAGAATCTATCCTTCTCTCTGTGGCCTTCTCTCTGATTTTCTTTCCTGTCGTTTTATAGCAGCTGTTATAGACGGCCACCGTTCTTCCTTTAAATCTATTAATAGTGGTGTTCCTCAAGGATATGTCTTATCTCCAACACTTTTTCTGCTTTTCATTAATGATCTCTCTCTCTCTCTCTCTCTCTCTCTCTCTCTCTCTCTCTCTCTCTCTCTCCTCTCTCTCTCTCTCTCTCTCTCTCTCTCTCTCTCTCTCTCTCTCTCTCTCTCTCTCTCTCTCTCTCTCTTTGTCGACCACACCCTTTATTACTCTTTTTCAATTTGAAAGGAGCTCATGACAACAGCAGTTAATAGACAGAAGGAATATAACCTTGGAGCAACTAACCTCTGATCTTTCACATATTTGTAATTGGGGTAGAAAAAACATGCCTCAAAATGCCTCAAAAACTCAGTTCCTCCATCTCTCCACTTGACACAATCTTCCACACAACTATAATGTCTTTTTCGAAAACACAACTCAAACCTTCATCTGTTCGTAATATTCTCGGCGTATCCTTTTCTCGTGATCTTTTTTGGAAAGATCACATGACTTTCTAAGCAAGCTTCTAAGAGGTTGGGTGTTCAGGGTCGCCTTCAGAATTACTTCATACCAAGCCAGTTGCTTGCTCTGTATAGGAGTGTTGTTCACACCTGTATGGAGTATGCTTCACACATCTGGGGTAGTTCCACTCATGCAGTTCTCCTTGAGGAGGTGGAGTTTAGGGTTTTTCGTCTCATCAGCTCTCCTGCTCTTACTAACTCTCTCCAATCTCTTTCTACTCGTCGAATTGTTGCGTCACACTCTCTTTACTATCGCTATTACAATGGACACTGCTCTTCTGAACTCTCTCGTCGCTTAACTCCTCCATTGAGAAGAGCTCGTGCGACACGTCTTTCTAGACAGTCTCATACTTTTTCTGCCCCACTCTCTAACCCCTGATTTAACCGCTATGCTCATCTTTCAATACTCTACTGGTAAAGTCTGAAACACACTCCCTTTATCTATTTTCCCAACTTCCTTGACTTGCAAATTTTCAAACGCCGTGTATATGGACATGTTGGCCTCCATAACCAAGATAAGTTTTTCCCGACTTTGGTAAAATTTGGAGGCTTCCGGCCTTTGCCCACCGAAGGAGATATATATAAAATATATATATATATATATATATATATATATATATATATATATATATATATATATATATATATATATATATATATATATATATATATATATATATATATATATATATATATATATATATTATATTAGAGAGAGAGAGAGAGAGAGAGAGAGAGAGAGAGAGAGAGAGAGAGAGAGAGAGAGAGAGAGAGAGAGAGAGAGAGAGAGAGAGAGAGAGAGAGAGAGAGAGATTAAGTTCAACAGAGATATAATGTTGCGGAAAAATTATTTTATTATTTAAATTTTTACTTACTTTTACGACTTTTTCAAAGCCTCCATTAGCCAAATTTCCCCAATTCGAAATTACTGCCATTTTTTATTTCCTTTCAAATATTATTATTATTATTATTATTATTATTATTATTATTATTATTATTATTATATATATATATATATATATATATATATATATATATATATATATATATATATATATATATATATATATATATATATATATATATATATATATATATATATATATATATATATATATATATATATATATATATATATATATATATATATATATATATATATATATATATATATATATATATAAAAAAAAAAATATATTATAAAAAAAAAAGGTTATTATTATTTTATTATATTATTATTATATTATTATTATTATTATTATTATTATTATTATTATTATTATTATTATTATTATTATTATTATTATTATTATTATTTATATTTTATATAAATTATTAAATTATTATAAATATAATATATATATATATAATATATATATATATATATATATATATATATATATATATATATATATATATATATATATATATATATATATATATATATATATATATATATATATATATATATATATATATATATATATATATATATATATATATATATATATATATATATATATATATATATATATATATATATATATATATATATATATATATATATATATATTACTTCCACATACTTTACTGTCTCTCGGTATATGGAACAACACCCAAATCAAACACACAACAAATCATAACAATGCAAAAACGAATCATAAGACTTCTCAGCGGCAGTAGAGACTTTTATAGTCATACACCACCTTTATTCAAAAAACTTAACATATTGCAATTTGATCATCTTCTAAACCTCTCCCTCCTAAAGGAAATCCACAAAGTAATAAATAATAACACATGCGAATTCCTAAAAACAAACCACCAAAACAATCAAATTGAAAGAGGAATAATCTTAAGAAACAACAATAACCTAAAAACGCCTTTGTACAGGCTCACTAAAGCACGACAAGCAGTAAGCTATACCTCCACCATTCTATATAACAATCTCCCAGACGACATAAAAAATGAAAGATCAATAAAATCATATGCGCGCAAAATTAAAAAAAGGTACTTAAATTCGTATTAATCCATTTTATTATTGTTATTATCATTATTACTATTATTATTATTATTATTATTATTATTATTATTATTATTATTATTATTATTATTATTATCATTATCTTATTATTATTATTATTATCATTAGTATTATTAAAATTGTTCTTATTATTATTATTACTATTATTATTATACTACTACTATTATTATTATTATTATTATTATTATTATTATTATCATTATTGTTATTATTACTTTAATTATTAGCTTTATTATTATTATTATTATTATTATTATTATTATTATTATTATTATTATTATTATTATTATTATTATTATTATTTTTATTATTATTATTATTATATATTATTATTATTATTTTATATTATTTTTATTATTATTATTTATTATATTTATTATTTATTATTATTATTATTATTATTATTATTATTATTATCATTATTACATTACCTTTTATTATTTTAACCATTGATATTATTTATTAATAAAGATTATTATCTCTATTCTTAATAATTATTAAATCAGATAATCTATAGCATTCAAGAATATTAAATCCAATTAACATATTAAATAAAGTATAATTATATATATATATATATATATATTATATATATATATATATATATATATATATATATATATATATATATATATATATATATATAATATATATATATATATGTATTAAACTTTGGGGCTCAATGGGAAACCGCAGTGTTTTCCCCCAGCAGCCCCTTTTCAGTGAAGTGGACAGTCACGATTTTATTATTAAATATTATTATTGAAATTAGTAGAATAGGACCTATTATTAAACTTTCAACCTGTAAATGTACCATTTTCTGAATAAAGCTTTATGAATGAATGAATGAATTACTGAAATCATCAATACGATCATTATTATTACTAGATAAAATCGGTGCTGCAATTGTTTTATTATTCTTATTGTCCTTATTATTATTATTGAAAATTTTATTGAAAATACTATATTACAACTTATTATTATTATTAATATCTTATCAATAGATGGCGTAGAAATGAAAGGATAGTCACGTGGTATTTGGTACACAATGGTGCAGCTTTTGCCATATGTGTAGCTAAATTTTTACTTTTATTCGAATAAAATAGAAAGGCATTGGTGACTTTATATTTATTATATACTGGAAAAAACACCGGTCTAACTCCTTTCTATATAGAGCGGCAAAAAACGCGTTTTTTGCCGCTCTATATAGAAAGGAATTAGAAAGGTTTTTTTTGCAGTATATAATATATATATTATATATATATATATATATATATATATATATATATATATATATATATATATATATATATATATATATATATATATATATATATATATATATAACCAGTGTAGTTCCGAATTTTATTTAACCTTTTTCTTATGAGGGAATCCTCAGCGAGAACCAGAGGAAACTTTTATTTAAGCGGCGTTTCGGTTCTAACTGATCCATCTTCAAGCTTATAATTCAACTTATCGCTACGTTGTTATATATATATATATATATATATATATATATATATATATATATATATATATATATATATATATATATATATATATATATATATATATATATATATATATATATATATATATATATATATATATATTTGTGTGTTCTTGTAGCTCTTCTGCATGAGTTTGCCTGTAATGTGCACAAAATTCAATAAAGCT
The DNA here is from genome assembly GCA_009176605.1 of Armadillidium nasatum. Classification (NCBI taxonomy): domain Eukaryota; kingdom Metazoa; phylum Arthropoda; class Malacostraca; order Isopoda; family Armadillidiidae; genus Armadillidium; species Armadillidium nasatum. The sequence goes on along the minus strand of SEYY01001794.1, from coordinate 11,352 downwards.
GAAATAAGAGTTCTTACAAAGAGATTTTTATTTAAAATGATTCCCAACAGTGTATAAAATCAAATTTAATCTTCAAACAATTTCGTTAAGGAAGGTAATAAAAATGACTGTAAAAACAAGGAATCACCTTATTTCGATTCCGAAATCATTCGAGACTTTCTTCCTTCGTTTAGTTCTTAAGCAATAAAGATATTGGAGAAGGTTTTTGTCGATCTGTTGGATTACTTCATTAAATAAAAGGAGAATTTTATTTGATACGTTGAGATTGTTGCCGAGTCATCATTCTAAACTCTAGAGAAACATTATTTCGGGAATTTCTGATTCCAATGTGGCATTAATTTTCAGAAATATATGATTAATGTTTGAAATATTTAGATATGGTAAAGAATTTATATAATTTAATTCAGTTCGATTCAGTATAAAGTAAAATCTAAAAATCTTGGTGTTATTTTTGTTTATAAGAGCTATAAATCATCTCTTAAAGACCACATATGTGGACAATGTGGTTATGCCGGGTATGATATCAAGTTTTTCATACCATACGTAACAGGTTTCCCCAAATATGTCACTTCAGAACTTTCGTGATTTCCTTTGTGAACTAAATTCAGATTAGTTGGTTACTAGTGAGAATTCTTTACGTATAGTTAAACCTAATATTTCTTGGAAGATAAAACAGGTTTAAGTTTTATGTTCTGACATGAACGTCCCCATTCTCGATCAGTTTTGGTACAAACAAACTAAATCAAAAGCCCTGTTGAATATCTGGAATAACCGTGTAGGGAGATCTTTGTACTGACTCTATTAACTCTTTTCTGTTCTAGTATGGTGGGGGGAAGACGTAGGAAGCCAAATATCCCCTTCCCATTGGTCTGTCTAACTTTACGGAGTGAAAAATTTGGATGCCATACTATCGGCATATATATATATATATATATATATATATATATATATATATATATATATATATATATATATATATATATATATATATATATATATATATATATATATATATATATATATATATATATATATATATATATATATATATATATATATATATATATATATATATATATATATATATATATATATATATATATATATATATATATATATATTATATATATATATATATATATATATATATATATATATATATATATATATATATATATATATATATATATATATATATATATATATATAAAATAAAGTGCTGCGAGGAGAAGGTTCAATCCTCCAGTGGGTGAGTGGGTTAACCGTTAGTAAGAATGGAGTTTAAAAGGGGTTCAGTGGTGTGTAGAATTGGTTGTTTGAACGTAAGAGGTTTAAATGATGATTTCAAAAAA
>SEYY01001794.1:0-5000 GCA_009176605.1 Armadillidium nasatum | reverse complement strand
TTCTTAGACTCAACCCTACCCAAAAGAAAAATGGAACTGGAAACTCCCCAGATATGAGAACAGTACTTCATGCAAGGGCGAATAAGACCCTTATATAATTGGCGCAACTGTTCCGGGAGAAAAAAATTCCAGCAATCTGAACAGCATTCCGAGAATCTTTGAAGCCACCCTAACAACCGTTACCAATTTATTGTTTATATTCAGACTAAGAATGTTAATGTTGTTTACAGGTAAGACGGGAGAGCCGTCGAAAGAGATAGGAAAGTTGGGAGGTGTTTTTGAGGGGGAGATGTGAGGAAGTTAAGTTTTTAAAGAGTAGAATTTCACAAAGTTGAGGAGAACCCACCGGGAAATTACTTCCAGATCGGCACGAATGGAGTCAGAAAGTTGAAGACGAGAAGCAACTCTAGAAGCAAAGGAGGAAGCAGATTTGAAATGAGTAGAAGAATGGAGAGTTGAGTCATCGGCATAAGAATGAACAGAGTTAGAAGTTGAGTTCAGAAGATCGTTGATGAAAAGTAAGAATAAAATTGGAGATAGAACAGAACTCTTGGGAACACCACAATTGACCTAAAAGGAGGAAGAGGTCACTCCATCGACATGTGCCGATATGGAACGATCTGAGAGAAAACTAGGCATAAGTAAGCAAAGAAAAGGAGAAACCCCAAAGGAAGGGAAGCTTGGAGAGTAGCGACTCATGCCACACCCCGTCAAAAGTCTTGGAAATGTCAAGCGCCACTACAAAAGACTCCCCATAATCTCTAAGAGCAGAAGACCATAAATCAGTAAGGTAGAAAAGTATGCCACCAGTAGGCCTCGAACGTTGAAAGTCGTACTGATGATCTGAAAGAAAGGAATGAGATTCCAAAATCCAGGATATGAGAGTTAAGGAGAGTTTCAAAGATTTTAGACATAAAACAAGTGAGAGTTATAGGATAATAGTTTGAGGAATCAGAGCGACTACCCTTTTTCGGGATCGGCTGAACATATGGCCTCTTCCAGCATTGAGGGAAATATCAGTATTTAGGCATAGAGAGTGGAGTTGAACAAGGACAGGCGCCAGATCAGAGACACACTCCCTCAGAACACTGAGACAAATATGTTTTGGGCTAGAAGCCAATCATATTTATTAGTAGGAGAACCAAGGAGGTCAATGCACTTCCTTTTAGAGAAAGTACGTTTGCCCATCATAAAATATCCCTATAACGATTCCGAGCTGAATAAAAATTAGCAAGAGTGATATAAGAATTAGATTTTTTCCATGGAAGATAAGCACCCTCTCTTTCATGAGAGGAACGAGAACAAGTACCATCGAACCATGGGTCTTGAGGAGAAAAAGATTCAGTTGAAGATAGAATGAACCTACTCATTCCATCGGCGATTACGGCTCCTACCTTTTCGGGAGGAACAGAAGCATCCTCAGAGTCAAAACAGGATTCATTCCAAGGGTAGTTAGCAAAGATAATATATATATATATATATATATATATATATATATATATATATATATATATATATATATATATATATATATATATATATATATATATATATATATATATATTATATATATAGCTGGAGGACGTAGCGCCGTTCGAAGCGATGAAAGTACCCCCAACTGGGCTTAACCCGCGGGGTGATAGGGTAGGCTAGACCATTCCGTTGACTCCGTTGCTCATTGGTTCGTTCTTTTTCACGTTTCACCTTCTCATAGGGTCTCTACTGTACCCTCGTCTCATATTGGAGTGTCTATTATTCCACTTGCCCCACTTCCTTCGCATGTTCCCACAAATTTACAAGCGCTTACTCGTACATTACCTTTAAAAAAAAATAAAAATCAAAATGGCGAAACATAAAGCTGCCTCGGCGATGCTTAGAGAGGCAATATCCAAAGAATGCCCCTTATCCACCCCTTCCCACATCACCACTTGGGACTTGGTGGCCTCCGGTGAAGGGGTTGATGCTTCAAAATCTTTGTCAACTTGCCCTAGTGCACGGTCTTCTTTTGTCATTGATATCTGCAACATTTTCAGTCTCTTGTCTAATTTTCACTTTGTCGAACACCTCTCTTCTTCTAGACCTCATCTCTTGTTCTTAACTGAACCTCGGGTGTTTGATGGCTCTGACAGCAAACCCTAGTCTGTTTCTCCTACTGTTTATATCCTTAATTTTCAGCGTAAGTCGAATGTTGGGCATATGTTCGCAACGAAGTTGTCTGTTCTCGTGTCTCTAATTTGGACTTCTGAATTCTCTACTACTTTATGGTTTAAATTTTCTTGCAACTCTATAACAAAATTCATTTGTTCTGTATATTTATCTCCTAACTACAGACTATAAAAAATTCTTCGACTTTTTAATTCTAAAATAGAACGCATTCTTTCTTCTCCTACTCAGAAATCATCATATTAGGTGATTTCAATTTTCACCACCGCCAATTTCTTTCATCTAGTTCTCATGATCCAGCTACTGAACTTGTCTACCCCTTTTCTATCCAGAACAATCTTGAGCAGTTGATGCCCCTACCCGTATCCCTGACCGCCTTGGTAATGAACCCAACAAACTTGACCTTTTCCTAACTTCTTATCCTTCTCCTTAAACTCTTCCTCCTCCGGGTTCCTCCGATCACCTTCTTGTCTCTGTATCATGTCCTGTCTATTCAAGTTTTCCGCAAGAATGGCCCCTGCCTTCGGCGAGGAGGTGTTTCTGGTATTTTGGTGCCTCTAACTGGTCTGACTTGCGGTTGAATTTTTCCGATTTCCCTTGGAATGATTATTTTTCTGGGAGGGGTCCCTCGGAGTGTGCAGAGAGTATAACCAAGATGATTCTCTTGGGCATGGGGGCGTATATTCCATATTCTTTCAATTCTACTAAACTTAACAAACCTTGATTTAACTCTGCTTGTTCTCGTGCTATCCGCCGAAGGGATGCTGCCTTTAGGGATTAATGTCGTCTTCAAGCTCCAGAAGAACATGTAACTTATATTTCATTCCGGAATCTCTGTAACACCAAAAACTCATTTCTCCGTTTAAAATGCAAAAAATGTCAACTCTAACTTTTCTTCTCCCTCTTTCCCTCCTCGTTTATCTTCTGACGGTACAACTGCCGTTTTGTCTTCTTCTAAAGCTGAACTTTGCACTCAAATTTTTGCCTCTAATTCAACCTTTGGCTATTCCCAAGCTGTTCCAACTCCTTCAACCTCCTTCAACTCATTTATGCCAAAAGTTAGAGTTTCTTCTAAAGACGTCATTTCTTCTCTCTCTGAGCATAACACTAAGAAGGTGTACGGTCCTGATGATATCTCTCCTGTGGTTCTCAAAACTTGTGCTTCTGAGCTATGCACCCTACCTTGATAAACTATTTCGTCTATGTCTTTATACTTTAAGCTTCCCTTCATGCTGGAAACGTGTGCCCCACTCTAACAATCGTCCCATTTCCTTAACCTCCGTTCTTTCTAAAGCTTTCGAATCTATACCTAACAGAAAGTTTTGGAAACATCTCAATTCTTCCAATCTTATCTCTGATCGCCAGTATGGGTTTCGTAAAAAATTCTTTACTTTTGATATTTTTTTCCTTCTCTCTGATCCTTGATCATCTGCTATTCGACATTTCATCGAATCCATTGCTATATATCGAAAGCTTTCGATAGAGTCTGGTGCAAAGTTTTGATTTTTAAACATCCCTCTTTCTGAATCTATTCTTCTTTCTGTAACTTCTCTCTGACTTCTTTTCCGGTCGTTCTATAGCAGGTGCTGTAGACGGTCCCCGTTCATTCTTTAAAACTATTAATAGTGGTGTTCCTAAAGGATCTGTCCTATCCCAACACTTTTTCTGTTTTTCATTAATGACCTTCCCTCTGTTACTTCATCTCCTATCCACTCCTACCCAATTAATCCTTCATTTTGAAAAGACGCAAAGTTAATAGACGCAAAGAAGATAGCCTTGGAGCAACTGAACTGTAATCTATTTCGTATTTCAAATTGGGGCATAGAAAACATGGCTGTTTTCAATGTCATCAAAACACAATTCTTCCATCTCTCTGCTCGATACAACCTCCCACACAGCTATCATATTTTCTTCGAAAACGTACAACTGAAACCTTCATTTCTCCATAATATTCTTTGTTTCTTTTTCTCGTGATTTTTCTTGGAAAGATCACATTACTTCTCTTTCTAAACAAACTTCTAAGAGGTTAGGTGTTCTGGGGCGCCTTCAGAAGTTCTTTACTCCATCCCAGTTGCTTGCTCTTCATAGGAGTATTATTCGCCCCTGTATGGAGTACGCCTCACACACTTGGTCTGGTTCCACTCATACAGCCCTCCTTGAAAAGGTGAAGTCTAGGTATTTTCGTCCTATCAACTCTCTTGCTCTCACTAATTCTCTCTAGTCTCTTTCTGCTCGTCTAATTGTTGCGTCACTCTCTCTATATTATTTCTATTACAACTTACACTGCTCTTTTGAACTCTCTCGTCGCACACCTCCATTGAGAAAGGCTCATTCGAGAAGTCTTTCTACACAGTCTCATCCTTTCACTGTCCAATTGTCTGACTCCAGACTTAACCGCTATGCTCAATCTTACATGTATTCTACTGGTAAAGTCGGGAACACACTCCCTTCATCTATTTTCACAACTTCCTATGACTTACATTCCTTCAAACACCGTGTATCGGGACATGTCAGCACTTAATTTGACCAGGTTTCCTATTTTCTCCCTAAGTCGGGTGGAAATTTTAGTAGGTCTCTGACCTTTGCCACCAGAGGTTGTATATATAAATATATATATATATTATATGTTATATATATTATATATATATATTATATATATATATATATATTATATATATATATATATAGAGAGAGAGAGAGAGAGAAGATAAAAATGCTAAATATCTAGCTTTCATTCTTCCTCTTTCTCTACTCATTTCTCTTCAGACAGCTTCCCAATTGTCTATAAGACAACCCGCCACCGCTGAACTCTCTTACCTTATGTATATGCCTTTGTT
>SEYY01001792.1:47500-62500 GCA_009176605.1 Armadillidium nasatum | reverse complement strand
TATATATATATATATATATATATATATATATATATATATATATATATATATATATATATATATATATATATATATATATATATATATATATATATATATATATATATATATATATATATATATATATATATATATATATATATATATATATATATATATATATATATACAAGCAACAGAGATGAGGATGCTGAGAGCTATGATTGGAAAAACCAGAAGAGATAGGATAAGGAACGAGAGGGTGAGACAAGAGGTGGGAGTGGTACCGGTGTTGAGGAGGAATAGATGTGGCGAGGTTGAGGTGGTGGGGTCATCTGGAAAGGATGCCGGAATATAGAATTGCGAAGAGAAGATGGAATTGGAAGCCAAATGGAAGAAGGCCAAGGGGCAGACCTAGGAAGAAATGGAAGGAATCGGTGCAGGATGCGTTGAGAAGATGGGGGATGCCCACGATGGAGGAAATACAGGGAAGAAGAATGTGGGAAGACAGAGATGAGTGGAGAAGACTGCTGAGTCCAACTGACAGGTCGCGGTTTCCTGGACCCCGACCTTCCTGGGGGAGGACAGTAAGACAGTATATATATATATATATATATATATATATATATATATATATATATATATATATATATATATATATATATATATATATATATATATATATATATATATATATATATATATATATATATATATATATATATTTTATATATTATTTTTATATTATATATTATATATATTATATATATATATATTATATATATATATATATATATATATATATATATATATATATATATATATATATATATATATATATATATATATATATATATATATATATATATATATATATATATATATATATATATATATATAAAGTTCTTTTTTATGCTACAATTTGGAACCATAACACTTTGTTTGTTCAAAATATAAAATTAGGTCAGAACGTGGAGTGGAAGAAGGAGTAAAAATGAGTTTTGGAGGAGCTTTAAATGAGTAATTGAAGCTTATAAATGAGTATAATGGAAGCGAATAAAGGAAGCCTAAATGAATAAGGGAAGCTCTACGTCTTCATTAAGATCAAAGGAGAAATTTGATTGAGAATATTTCGAAAACGATTTTACTTTACTGCCAGAATAAAAAAGGTATTTTTCTTTATGTATCAATCATTATCCCTTCTCTCTTATCTCTGTGTGGGATATATATTATATGTAGTATATATATATATATATATATATATATATATATATATATATATATATATATATATATATATATATATATATATATATATATATATATATATATATATATATATATATATATATATATATATATATATATATATATATATATATATATAAATATATTTCATCTTCATTCTTTCAAAGAATAGATTTGTACCTTGTCAGTGGGACCAGTAGTTTTTCCATTTGCCCTAAGAACTCCTCCTCTAAGATCTCTCTCCTCTCCCTCAGATTGTCAAGGAGTTGATTTTATACTAGACCTAAATTTTATTTACACTCCCAGGTACGATTTTTTCACTTCTTCAGTTTAACTATGCATTGTCCCCATTTAACCAACATCTTTCATCATGCTTCTCTGAGCTTCTTTGATAGTTATGGAGTTGTATCAAGCAGTGAAGTGAAAGGCCAGATTGCTACTCCTGTTTCCCTTGCTCTCCTATCGAGATCCAATATCTTGTCACTTTTACACGATCTCAAATATTTTAAAATTCAGTTTCTTAATAATAATGTTGATTTTTCCATAAAGTATATATATATATATATATATATATATATATATATATATATATATATATATATATATATATATATATATATATATATATATATATATATATATATATATATATATATATATATGGTATGTCTGAGCGTACTCGGGAATTGCATTGTATTTTATTTATGAAAGTAGGTTAAGTTTTTATTTACCTAAGGGCGTGTCGCCCTTCCTCCCATGAAGTGTTTCACATACCTTGATGAGTTTCCACTCAAACAAAATACTAGAGTAGTTACTGCAACTTTTCGGGAAGGTGTACTAGTGTAGTTACTACAGCTTTTCGGGAAAGTGTACTAGAGAAGTTACTACAGCTTTTCGTCGCATCAGCCTCTCTTCTCTAACCAACTCCCAAATATTTCTCTCTCTCTCTCTTTCTCTCTCTAAAGCAGTGAAAGGAAGCATCTTTCTCCCAACAGTTTTGCTCTAACAAACGCTACTGCTCCTCTGTATTCTTAAGTGACATTCCTTCTTCATTGGGAAGAATTTTGTATCACTTCTTTCCCCATAGTCATTATTGTTCAATTTTGCTCACTGACTACCAACGTAACTACTAGGGTCTCACACAAACACACACAAACACACACACACACACACACACACACACACACATATATATATATATATATATATATATATATATATATATATATATATATATATATATATATATATATATATATATATATATATATATAATAATAATAATAATAATAATAATAAATTATGATAGATTAAAATTTAATACGTGTTTCTTTGAGCGAAAATCAATTGATAAATTTAATAATTTGTTGATATATGATTGATTATTTATAAATTTTTTAGTATTTGAAGATTATTTTAATTTTTTTATGATTTATTTATAAAGTATTATTACATTAGTTTTCCAGAGAAATTCAAAGTAATCATTTTATTGAAAATATAATTTTTTTTGCTGATGATATTTTTCACCTGAAACAAGTTACTGAAGCGGGTCTTCATAATCACTCTGACACTATTTTTGATCGTTGTTCTCTTGAAAGTTTTTCTTTTCTACTTCTTAGAAAATATGATATATTATATATATAAATATATATATATATATATATATATATATATATATATATATAATATATATATATATATATATATATATATATATATATATATATATATATATATATATATATATATATATATATATATATATATATATATATATATATATATATATATATATATATATATATATATATATATATATATATATATATATATATATAGTCAGCTTCAAAAATTATATTTATTCTTGTTATTAAAATTAATTATCAATTGAGAATTTAATGAAGTAAATTAAGGTAGTAAAATCATATTCTTTTATAATTTATAATTGCAAATTGTTACATTAAATTTTTGACCAAAACTATTATTATCATTATTATTATTATTATTATTATTATTATTATTATTATTATTATTATTATTATTATTATTATTATTATTATTATTATTTATTATTATTATTATTATTATTATTATTATTATTATTATTATTATTATTATTGTTATTATTATTATTAATTATTATTATTATTATTGTTATTATTATTATATTATTATTATTATTATTATTATTATTATTATGACCTATTATTATTAATATCATTATTATCGTTCTGCTTATTATTATTATTATTATTATTATTATTATTATTATTATTATTATTATTATTATTATTATTATTATTATTATTATTATCATTATTTTTCCTGATTAATTATTTAGAACAAATCGATAGTGTCAATTTACTCAATGAAGCATTGAAAAGTGGGAAATTTTCAGGATTTTCGTTTTTATTTCATTTACTCAATAATGAATTAACTTTATTTCGTAATAAGATCGAGAATTCAAATTTCTTAATCAATTTAAATGAGTTTTAGGGGGAATCAATTGTATTTTTATTTTGTATTTAATTTAAAGCTTTTAAAGTTTTTATTATGTTATTTTTGATTTAAATTTTTTTTTTATTTTCTTCTTTAGTGGAATAATGGGTAATGATATTATTAATTATCAGGAATATTAAATGGTATTATTTTTTTAATAATAAATTTTGGAATTTGATTATGGGAACGAAATACATGTTTTTTTTTTTTTTATAAAAAATAATAAATATTTAAACTATATTTCTAAATATTAATTTTTGAATAAAAAAAACTTTAAAAATTTAATGTAGTATAGTTGAATTTATTTCTAAAATTCTTTGAATGAAAAAAAAAAAAAAAAAAAAAAAAAAAAACTCCATTTGGAAATACTATATAATATAATATATTAATTTTAATCTTACAATAATATTGTTAATATTTGATTTCTTTTGTATTCTCCTTATCAATATGGGATTAAACTTTTTTTTCATTTAAAAGAAATTTAAAAAAAAAAAAAAAAAAAAAGGCAAAAAAAAAAAATTTGCGAACCTAAAAATATATATAAACAAAATGTTTGTATACATTTGAGAGCACATTCTTAAATTTTTTAAAATTTTATTATTTTTATTGTTATTGGTATTATAATTATGATGATAATAATAATAATAATAATATTATAATATTATTATTATTATTATTATTATTATTATTATTATTATTTTTATCATAATAATATTATTATTACTATTATTATTATTATATTATTGTTTTTATTATTATTATTATTTGTATTATTATTACTATTACTACTATTATTATTATTACTTCAACAAAATTTCACGAAACGAAAAAGTAGAACAAACAATGAAAATTCTCCACCTATTTTATTGTAGGTTATTTTCATTTTGTCGAAAACTCCTTCGCCAATTTCACACTTCACTTAAGTCGATTTGTTAAAGGTCATCAGGAGCAGGAAATGTTTCCTAGAGAAGCTGAATAATCATGATATTTTTCAGCCCTATTTCAACTTTCTAAAAATGCTTCCAACAAGTTGGGGAAGAATGAGAGAGGGGAGATGAAAGAGGAGGGGAATGAGGGGGAAAAAGGAAGGAGGAATGGAGAGAAGAGAAAATTATAATAAGTAAAAAGTAAAATAAAAATGGAGAAGAGTTCAGAGGAGAAAAATTAGGGGACTAAAATATATTTAAATTTGAAATTGGTGTTTGGGGTGATTTTTTTTTCTTTTTTTCTTTTTATCTTTTTTTCTCCTTTTTTTTCTTTTAAAAAAGAAGAATTAAATAAATTTTGGGAACTTTTTAAATTTGAGACTGAATCAAAATGAATTTAGTGCAATTATAATAAAGCTAACAGTACATATAAAAGTTGCTTGTATATGCATTATTTTAATTATTATTATTATTTATTATTTATTATTATTATTATTATTATTATTATTATTATTATTATTATTATTATTAGTAGTAGTAGTAGTAGTAGTAGTAGTAGTAGTATCGTCGCTGTGTTAATTAAAACTAGGCAACATCTGTTGGTATTATAAAACCTAAGTAAGTAGTATATCTAATTTTCTAGTGTCACATTTATATATATATATATATATATATATATATATATATATATATATATATATATATATATATATATATATATATATATATATATATATATATATATATATATATATATTCGATCTAGTACAATGTCTCTATTTTTACTATATTGATAATATAAAGTCAAAATACACACTTTTACTTAACGGAAAAGTAAAAAAAAAAAAAAAAAAAGTACATAAAAAAAAAAAACTTTATAACACAAAGAATATTAATGCTCTGAATACGGAAACGACTGTTTTTCGATTGTCCGTTATTAATTAATTCGATTTACTATTTAGCAACTTTCCAACGATGACGTTAATATTTTTTTTTAGTACTTAGCAACTTTCCGACGTTGCAGACAAATATGGCAACTTGGTATTCAATTATTTTTGTACAAACAAAGGACGGGCAAAGAACAGTGGCTTCACTATTCGGAGTAAAATTATAATTTTTTTTAAAACTGTTTTTCATTTTTTATGTATTTTAATTACTTTTCCGTTAAGTAGCAGTATTTGTAGAATGCATTTCAGAATATTTTGGCTTAATATTCAAATTCAAATTCAAAATTCTTTATTCAGAAGTATAATTACAGTGATGATATACAGTATAATAATTAGTGATAATACAGAGATATCGATATATATATATATATATATCTATATATATATATATATATATATATATATATATATATATATATATATATATATATATATATATATATATATATATATATATATATATATATATATATATATATATATATATATATATATATATATATATATATATATATATATATATGCATGTATGTGTGTATGTATGTGGGTGTTTGTGTTGAAGAGTGTACGAAAAGAAATATATTGGCAATTTCGAGGCACATTTAGTTGTCCTCGATACAATAATAAATTCTTAGGGTAAGTTTGAAGCAATTTTTGCTTCTCTCAATCTTCCTCCATCATCGTCTATTACACTCCATCACCTTCCATTGCCTAAGCCTCAACTTATGAAGAAACGCTCTGGAATCATCCTAATGTTCGACTCTTTATTTGCATTATTATTATTATTATTATTATTATTATTATTATTATTATTATTATTATTATTATTATTATTATTTTATTATTATTATTATTATTATTATTATTATTATTTATTATTATTATTATTATTATTATTATTATTATTATTATTATTATTATTATTATTATTATTATTATTATTATTATTATTATTATTATTATTATTATTATTATTATTATTATTATTATTATTATTTTTATTATTTCTATTATTACTATCAGTATTTGTAGTAGTAATATTAGTAGTACTTACTTTTTTATTTTTATTTTGAATTAATATATGCAGTAATAATAATTGTATTAGTAATATCAGTAGCATTCTTTTTAGTAATAACACCAGCAGTTGTAGACAAAGAAGTATTAGCGATAGAAGTAATATTAAAATCTGTAGTACAATGAAAAATCTTAATTCCAACACGTTAAAAAAATGCTTAAAAAAAGGTAAAAAGTATTTCCCTCGTATATTATTATACCTTAACGAGTTTTATATTCCTCAGTATTAAAATCCTTAATCTGTTTCTCTATTTATTAATACGCAAACCAGTTTAGCGTTTATATTCCCTTTTTGTTCGCCTTATTTCAAACTTCATTCATACGCTCGAAATTGAGTTCTTCGTCGGGTTTTATTGTTCTTGAGAGAGAGAGAGAGAGAGGGAACAAAAAAAAGAGGCTCAGAAAATGCATGTAAATTCAAAAATTAAAGAAAGAATACTTATACATACATACATTCAGAGGATTTTCTTTTGTTTTCTTTTTTCTTTTTCTCCCCCTTTTTTCCTAGTGCCGAAAATCCTTCTATGCAAGTAGGACGCTTCCACACTCCTTTTCACTTACATAAAATGTGTACGGAATAAAAGAGGAACATTCTTTTTTTGGGTTCTTCCCGACGTTCACTATTTCGATACATTATGAAAACGACTAGAACAGTAATCCTTTTGGCTTTGAAGGTATCCAAAAAGCTTTCATTTGATCAATCTTAGTGTCTTTATTGACTCGAATACGCATATTGGAGTATGAAGCAGGTGTATTTAAGGGCCTTAAATATTTCTGCCGATTCAATGATTAAAGTTTGCGCTAGAGTTTAAATAAGATTTACCAAAATCCTTGTTATAGGTTATTGGAAGGCTGGTTTTACAGAGAACTTACAGTAAACGAAAAGCAACTTAGAGTTCGTGTAATTCTAATGTATATATATATATATATATATATATATATATATATATATATATATATATATATATATATATATATATATATATATATATATATATATATATATATGTGAGTGTGTGTGTGAGTGTAATTATTTTAGTACATTACTTTGTTATGTGAAGAATCCACACCTTTGATTTGAAATTTAAACCTTTATTACAAAACAAACCTTAGAATAGATAGATAGAATGTAGCTTTTTTTTATATATATATATATATATATATATATATATATATATATATATATATATATATATATATATATATATATATATATATATATATATATATATTATATATTTATTCATTTGTAAATATTTGTTGGCGAACTACAATAATTACGAGTAGAGAAAATACCTGAGATAAAAATTTCAGAGAGTGAGTTGTTTTTTGTTTTAAACTGAAATCTAATACTTTGCTACGTGATAAATCGGGGTAACTTTTATAATTAACAAATAATTTCTTGATAGAGAAAATTCTTAACTTCAACGAGAATAAAAAAGTTTGGAATATATATAGCTGCTGATTAAAAAAAAAGAAAAAAAATCTTGCATTGTTGATTGTAGATAATGTTTGTATAGAAGAGGAATAGTATTTAAGAACTTTATGTCTAACGAATAAAACCCGTGTATTAAAATAAGGTAACTTTGTTCCTGTTAGGCTTAGAATTATGAGAAATTGCTGAAGCAATTATTGTCAATCATTCTTCCTAATTTATTGTTTGTATTTTGTGTTTAATCGATATGAAGCTCTAGGAAAAAACTTTCATTTGAACCCATATTTTTTTATGAAAGTACAGAAAATAAAATAAAAAACAAATTGAATTTCATTGATATTTTTGAGTAAAATTTCAAAATTGTGCATTGATGGTTGACCCAAAAATGTTTGTTATTAGACTCAAAAGTAACACATTACTAAAACACAAAAATTGTATATCATATTATTTTTTTTCTCACATACAAAATTACTTCTATTACCAAACCCTTCAACTGACGTAAATCCCGACTACTTTGAGACTTGAACCACAACCACACTTTTAGAATATTTCAAGGGATTGGCAAAATACCTGACGTACTTTCCGGATGTTAGGATGACGCACCTACTTTTCTGCGTACTTTCCGGATGTTAGGATGACCAACCTACTTTCGTACGTAATTTCCAGATGTTAGGAAGACCCCCGTACTTTGCTACGCACTTTCCAAATGTTGGGGTGACCCACCTACTTTCTTACGTACTTTCCGGATGTTAGGATGACCCACTAACTTTGCTCTGTACTTTCCGGATACTAGGATGACCCACATACTTTGTTACGTTCTTTCCGGATGTTAGGATGACCCTTCTACTTTGCAACGTACTTTCTAAATGTTAGGATGACCCTCCTACTTTTCCACGTACTTTCTAAATGTTAGGGTGACCCATATACTTTGCTACGTACTCTCCGGATGTTAGGATGACCCCCTTCTTTTTAACGTACATTTCGAGTGTTAGGATGACCCTTCTACTTTGCTACACACTTTCCGGATGTTAGAATGACCTCCCTTCTTTGCCTAGTGCTTTCCGGATGTTAGGATGACCCACCTACTATGCTACGTACTTTCCGAATGTGTGAGACTGGGAAAAATTTCCCCCTTTTCGTCTGTGGCTTCGGCCGTGAGTGAGCGTCACTACCATAAAATAATTATTTTCGCTTACTATCGTAAATAAGCCAATTAATTAATATTGAATGAAATAACTTAAATATTTATAAAATTTAAGAGATCTTTCAAATACTAAAAATTTAAAGTTTATTCTTTGCGGTAATAAACCGAAGCAAGACACGCAATTAGGCATGCAACGCTGAAAGTTGTGTTTAGTGCACGCTATTCTTAGTTTACAAGAAAGTCATTCCCTATCAAATTAACACTAGTCGAATTCTCTCTCTCTCTCTCTCTTTCTCTCTCTCTCTCTCTCTCTCTCTCTCTCTCTCTCTCTCTCTCTCTCTCTCTCTCTCTCTCTCTCTCTCTCTCTATCTCTCTCTCTCTCTATATATATATATATAATATATATATATATATATATATATATATATATATATATATATATATATATATATATATATATATATATATATATATATATATATATATTATATATTATATATTATATATATATATATTATATATATTTATATATATAATAAAAATATATATATATATATATATATATATATATATATATATATATATATATATATATATATATATATATATATATATATATATATATATATATATATATATATATATATATATATATATATATATATATTGCTCAATCTTGAAAAAGGCTATAGACAAGATATGCAATAAAACGAATTCTGACATATTTTTGGCACAACTGAAATACGACCTTTTCGTATATAGATTTAAATATGATTAAAATTCTGGCACTGTGCCATCTTTGGCCTGGATTTTACGTTTCCTAATAACTCCCCTCTTCCTTCCCTTTAATTTTTTTTTCCTTTTTTTTCTTTTCTTTTTTGTTGTTGTGTAATTTTAATTGTTTATATTCCGATTTTCGACTAAAACTTTTTAAATATTGTTCGAAGTAAAAATTTTACTTATAATAACTTACCTTTATGTTCTTTTTTTCCCTTCATTTCCAAATTGGGTTTTTAACCTCTCAGTGGATATAAAAGCTTCTTCTCTCTGACATTAAATCTTTTACCCCTAGATCTTCCCAAAAGATTATATTTCTCGTTACATTAACTTTCAATGCTTTAATACTTGTTATTTTGTTTCACCTTCTCAGGAAGGATTTTTTACCCCTGTCAATGAGACTAGGATAAGGTGACCATATTTTTCTGACCAAAAATCGGGACGCTTCTGAACATTGCCCCTTCCCTCAAAATACCCTGCCCGTAAGGGTTTTAAGGGATGTATAAAGGAGGGTGATTTTTAATATAAAGAAGAAATCCTATTGTAGTTTTCAAAAACAAGTCATATGGTTTATTAGTTAAGGACATTCTACGAAAATAAATACTTTTTTGATATCTAATTTAAATAAAACTTGGATAAAATACTATTATTCGTCCCGATTTGCCCTCTAAAATAATCGGGACTGTCCCGATAAAATCGGGAAGGATGGTCACCTAGTATCTTTTTCCTTAAGATATCTTAATTTCCTTCGCTTAAAGTTTCGCTTAAATTTTTCGGTTTCTCGGAGCATTTCTTTCCGATACTAATTATGATTTGCACAACCTGTCTAAACCGCAAAAATTGTTTTATCGATTCGTTTAGGCAAGTGAGAAAAAAATGTCACATTAAAATTTTTAGTACAATGCAAAAATTGTCCTAACGAATCGTTGGACAAATGGCAAAAATTCACAAGTTTTTTTAAGTTATTTTTTAATAAGAAAATAAATCGGTGAAGCGACTTTCTTATGCTTAACATGTCTTTTTCTCTATTGAAAATTTTACTGTGACATTTATGCCACTTGTCCCAACGATTCGTTAGGACAATTTTTGCAGTGTACAGAAAAAAATATATTTAGTTATAATTAATTAGCTTCGTGGATTTATTTCCTAATAAGAAAATAACTGAAAAATTTTTTGGACACACAAATAAACTGCATGATTTCAACAAATCATTGGGATGATTCCATAAATGCTAAAAAAAATTTTTTTTATTTGTTTCGTTATTAGCAAATAAACAGATAAAAACACTCTCTTACCCGAAATATCTTTTTGTTGGGACATTTTCCGCAGTTAAAACATATGTTTGTAATATGTAATAAAATACGTATGTAAGTTCGAAGATTCAGATCACCCAGGGCTACCGAAATCAAACAAATTATAATTTATGCATTTTATTCTAAACTTTTTATTTTTCTTAGTGAAGTGTGGATTTAATAATTTATTCTAATTTTCGTACCTTTTAAATTCCGAAAATCAAAAAAAATAAATATTAAAACTATTAAATATAAATTATGTATAAGACTTTTCTTGCCTGAAGATCGATCACTCAGAAGAAATCAATTCATAAAATTAGATTTCTTAAAAAAGAATTCTTTAAAGTCATAATAATAATAATAATAATAATAATAATAATAATGATTCGTTAAATCACTACTACTACTACTACTACTAATAATAATAATAATAATAATAATAATAATAATAATACTGCTGCTATTACTAATTTTACTAATAATAATAATGTTAATGATATTAAATTTAAACGATGAATGAAATGAGTTGAAGAAATAAGAAATATACATTTAAATAAAAGTAATTGTAATAATAATAATAATAATAATAATAATAATAATAATAATAATAATAATAATAGCGTTGCTGCTATTGTTAATTTTGCTACTACTACTGAAAATAATATTAATAATATTAAATTTAAATGATGAGTTAAAAAAGTTAAAGAAATAAGAAATATATATTTATATAAAAGCAATAATAATAATTAAAATGTTTCTGCTATTACTAATTTTACTACTACTAAAACTATTACTACTAAAACTACTACTACTTTAATTAATAATATTAAATTTAAACGATGAGTATAAAAACGTTGATCAAATAAGAAATATATATTTAAATAAAATTTATAATAATTAAAATGTTGATTTTGTTATTAATTTTACTACTTCTTTTACTACTACTACTACTACTACTAATAATAATGATAATAATAATAATAATAATAATAATAATAATAATAATAATAATAATAATAATAATAATAATAATAATAATATTAAATTTAAACTATAAGTAAAAAGGTTAAAGAAATAATAATTAAAATGATTCTGCTATTACTAATTTTGCTACTACTACTTTTACTACTACTACTACTAATAATAATACTAATAATAATAATATGAAATTTAAATCATAGGTAAAAAAAATGGAAGAAATAAGAAATATATATTTATATAAAAGTAATAATAATAATTAAAATGTTTCTGCTATTACTAATTTTACTACTACTACTTTTACTACTACTACTATTAATAATACTAATACTAATACTAATACTAATAATATTAAATTTAAATCATGAGTATAAAAAAGTTGAAGAAATAAGAAATATATATTTAAATAAAAAAGTAATTTGTTCCTCCAAATTAGAGACTTATAATGAGGTCAACTTATGGATAAAGAAAGAGAAAATTGATCAATCAGCACATGATGAGGAGGCAACTTTTATTAGAATGAAGTTAATTTTCTAACTTTCTTTTTAAAGGAAGAAAGAAGAAAAAAAAGGAAGAAAAAAATGATTTGAAGAAAAAGTAGAAAAAAAGTTTAAAGTAAAATGAAAAAAAAGGTTTTAAAATGTTTAAAAAGAGAAAGAAAAATTTGGCTTAAAATGATTTTTAAAGACTGACGGATTGTGTAAAAATGGATGAAATTTTTTTTTTTTTTTTTTTTTTTGAGAAGAGAAAGAAAATTTTGCACATTTTTGAAAGATTTTAAGAATTTTTGTAGTTATTTTTTTTTTTATTTCGTTATTTTTTATTTTCTTTATTGTTTTTATTAAATCAATGAATGAAATATGTAGTTTTTAATATAATTTTTTTATTTTATGTAAAATTAACCGAAAAAATGAGGAAATGTAGGAAGTAATAATAATAATAATAATAATAATAATAATAATAATAATAATAATAATAATAATAATAATAATAATAAGAATAATAATGGTTAATTTAAGAATAAAGATTTCCAGATATATAAAATGTTAAAATTGTTTTTTTGTTTTTTTTTGTTTATCGTTGTGTGCACTGTTAAATTGATTGGAAAAATAAATATTTTTTCAAATATTTCTTTATTCATATAATAAAAATATTTCAAATTAAAATCTATGTACGCTTCAAATTATAAGATATATAACTTTCAAAATTATAATCTATTATTTTTAAATTGTAATATATATAACTTTCAAATTATGAACTATAATTTTCAAATCATAATCTATATAACTTTCCAATTATAGTCAATAATTTTCAAAATATACTCTAAATAACTTTCAAATTATAATCAATAATTTTCAAATTGTATGCTATATAACTTTCAAATTATAATCTATATAACTTTAGTTACTTAATTTAAGAAATTAGATTTGCGGAAAACTTAAGAATTTCAATGGCGCAAAGTTTGAAAAATTTAACTGCGCAAACCTTTTGAATCTAAAATGCGCATTCTTAAAAATATCAAAATTACGAAAGATATAAATAAAATCATAATTTCAGAAGGGAATTTAATTTTGCTCAAACTTTAAGAAAATAAAAGATGCAAACTCTAAGATATGTAAATTGCGCAAGTCTTGAAAAATCAAAATTTTTAGAAACCTAAAAAGAATCCAAACTGCACAAATTTTAAAGAAATCCAAATTACTCAAATCTAAAGAAATACAAATTGGGCAAATCTAAAGAAATACAAATTGCGAAAATCTAAAAATATCTAAAATGCGCAAATAAATCTTTAAAAAACTCATAAAAATTAGAAATTTTTACATTTTAATCATAAATTAAAGAAAACTTTATTTATTTTAATATTTTAATTTGTAATTTAAATTTAATAAAATAAAATTTGTAATTTATTTTTAAATTTATTTTAAACGAGCGAGTTAAAATGTATTTAGGGTTGTAACAAATTAAATGAAGCAAAATAAAAGTTCATATAAATAATAAATATAATTAATATAATTAATATGAAAAATAAATTCCATGCAAATGTAAATCAAAATTAAATATATAATTTAATAAGTAATAAATTATTGAAAATATTTTTAAAAATAATAATAAAAAAATTTAATTGAATTTATTTATAAAATATAGGGAAATGTAATAAATAAAGGAAAAATAAAGAAATTTAAAAAATGCATATATATATATATATATATATATATATATATATATATATATATATATATATATATATATATATATATATATATATATATATATATATATATATATATATATATATATATATATATATATATATTATATATATATATATTATATATATTATATAATATTAATTTATAACACATAATACAAGTATATATAATATAATTATATGGAAATTAATAATGCGCATAAATATAATATTATATATATATATATATATATATATATATATATATATATATATATATATATATATATATATATTATATATATATATATATATATATATATATATATATATATATATAATACACTTTGAAGATTGCTTGCATCCTTGTACATTATTTAATTACTTGTATAATTAAAAGTTTGATTTGGTAAGCAGTGAAGTTTTAGAGATGAACAAAATGGGCTTCTGGTATCCCAACTTTAAGCCACACGATGAGAAGAAATTAATTTCCTTTCTCTGAGAAGAGACTTTT
>SEYY01001792.1:37500-42500 GCA_009176605.1 Armadillidium nasatum | reverse complement strand
AAATCCTAATATATTTAAAAAAGAAATTTTGTGGTAGATAATTTCATTTGAATAATGGAAGTCTTAAGAGACTATAATTTATACATAAGAATACATATCTACACAAATGTATATTCATATACATCTGAATATAGGTATTATTAATATTTTAGGGTTGATGGATCACCGTATAAGTGTAAAATGATATTCTTTTCTCTGTTATAATTACGCAATTTAGATTAGGACTTGGGACGATTTTTTTTTTTTTTTTTTTTGGTATTATTATCAGTGATGAATAAGCTCTCCTATTTCGTCAATGTTTTGCTCTTAGGGTTTCTTATCATTTGTTACGACTTCTCATTTATATTTTAAAATGAACTGATGAAAATAATAGGTATTCATCATCATTTCATTTATAATATATATATTTCCTTATTACGTATTTAAAAGATACACATATTCTTCAATACTGTCAAATGTACTTCTTTTCGAAACACTCACTGTATACTGTATAAGAGGGAACTATATATATATATATATATATATATATATATATATATATATATATATATATATATATATATATATATATATTATATATATATATATATATATATATATATATATATATATATATATATATATATATATATATATATTATATATATATATATATATATATATATATATATTATATATATATATATTATATATATATATATATATATATAACTTTGCTCAAATATTCGTTCTTTGAATTTAGTCAAATGATATGTTTAATTTGCAAACCTAATATTTATACTTTACATTTTTTTTTTATCAAAATTTCAATAATATTAAATTCTTTTGTACCATAATTTTAATTTATTCAATAAAATTTTTTTAAACTGATTAAATATATTTCAAAACATAAAATTTTTTTTATGTAAATGTTGATTTAAAATCTATTTAAACATATATTTTTGTATTATAGTAATTATTAATATTATAGTAAAAAAAATGATAAAGTAAATATTTATAAGAATTCTGAACTATCTTTTTTTTTAATTATTATAAATTACGATAATTAAATCATTTATTTTAAATTATTTTTAGCAGGGAATAACTTGAAAAAAAAAATGTGGAAAACAAAAACAAAAACAAAAAAAAAAAAAAGAAAACCGGAAAAAATTTTAAAAAACGTGAAAAAAAACATGGAAAACCTAATAATTTATAGAATATTTGAAACTTATTCTAAGCTTTTTAAAATCACTAGCATTATAAGGATAAAACTTTCTCTATATATGCTTATAAATTAATTTTGTAAACTTACATAAATATTAACATGCTAAAACATAACAAATTAAATGTTTTCAAATCATTCGAAACATTACTTAAATTAGCAAATAGATCGACATTATAAAGAATGTTAACAATATTATATATTTGTAAATTATTCTAAAGGTTTTTAGACAAACAAACAAATCAACATGAAAAAACATTTCAAATAAATAAAAACAAACAAAAGAAAGCAAGCGACAACTAAATAATAATTTGAAAAGAGGGGAAATAAATTCTTGGGAATTGGGGAAAAGGGTCTTGGGGTCATTAAGTAGCATTGTTTCCTTTAATGGTTATTACCTTAGTTAATTGGGAGAAGGTTTGGTGTGTTCTTGCAATTGCCTAAAGGAGAAAATCATGGTCTCATCTAATCACCAACATTAATTTCTCACATTCTCCTGCATATATATATATATATATATATATATATATATATATATATATATATATATATATATATATATATATATATATATATATATATATATATATATATATATATATATATATATATATATATATATATATATATATATATATATATATATATATATATATATATATATTATATATATATATATATATATATATATATATATATATATATATATATATATATATATATATATATATATATATATACGAGTATATATATAGAGGGTGTTTGATGAGGAATAGGACAGAGTTGACAAGGTAATAAATAGTATGGACTATCCCGAGTAAAAATATTCACATTAGTATGTGCCCCAATTTCAATGGGTGTGGAGATACAGTCGTTTAAGATATGGAGATTGTTGGTCTTACACATTATTCTAACAGTTTCGTTGACATTTTTTTTACCATAAATTAGTTTCTGTTTTTATTCATAAATAAATATTACTTTCTACATTGTAAATTTCACAATGTAGGAGGAATATTTAGTATGTTTTATATTACAACAGTTGTATTTATGCACCGAAAATAGGCAAAATTTAACCAATAATTTCGCATCCTACGAGAAATTTCAAATTTCAAATCGTGAAATTTACAATGAATAACTTAATATTTATTTATGAATCCAACAGAATTAAATTGTTTTAATAAATGGACTTATTATGTCAGCGGAACTGTTATAATAAAATGTAAGGTAAACAAGCCCAATAACAAAAACAACTGTATCTTCACACTCATTGAAATTAAGACACATATGTATGACAACATTTTTAACTTGGATAGTCCATGCTATCACCTCTTAAATTCTTTACTATTCATCATAAAACACTCTGCATATATTGTTGTGCCACTTTCCTTTTCTTAGAATGAATTTAATCGAAGGTTAAATCTAGAGCTAACGAATAAACAGGAATCAATGAACGCTAAAGATATCTTTAGAGTTTCTAGAAACTCTAAAGAGCTAGGACTAGATCCCTCACTCAATCACCGAAAGGAAAAATAAAATTGTCGTATGTAGATTCTCTGTGAATATTATAATTTTATGGAACGATTATATTCCACCAGTCTTAGGTAAGATATATATATATATATATATATATATATATATATATATATATATATATATATATATATAATATATAATATATATATATATATATAATATATATATACGTAAAGAAAGCAAACATTTCTTATCTACATGCGCAATTATACAACTTTTAATATAATTGGGAAAGTTTCTATATCACGAAATATTATGATAATGAGATTCTGCCCTCGTAATTAGATTGTAGATATGAGGGTTGGCAAAAAATTGTTTATATTATATATATAATATATATATATATATATATATATATATATATATATATATATATATATATATATATATATATATATATATATATATATATATATATATATATATATATATATATATATATATATATATATATATATATATATATATATATATATATATATATATATATATATATATATATATATATATATATATATATATATATATATATATATATATATATATATATTATATTAATATAAATGAATTTTATTGATTTTTTTCTTAATTTAAATTTCATTTTAAATTTTAATTTCATCTTTTTTAAAATCCATTCTTCAATGTCTTGTTTTTAAATATATTACAGGGTGTTCCTAAAAATTTCTCATTAATTTATTATTATTATTGTGATGAAATGATATTAAATTTTTAGGGACATACTGTATATTTTAACAAAAAATGAAGAATACATTAATAGAGTAATACTAATCAGCAAAATTAATATGCCAAGAGATTTTGTATAATATATATAATATATATATATATATATATATATATATATATATATATATATATATATATATATATATATATATATATATATATATTATATATATATATATATATATATCATGTCGGCCTCTGGTGGAATTTTTAGTAGGCCTCTGACCTTTGCTCCACCAGAGGTGAAGTAAATATATATATATATATATATATATATATATATATATATATATATATATATATATATATATATATATATATATATATATATATATATATATATAATATAGAGTTAAATTTATTTAGAAAATGCGAATAAAATGAAAATATTGCATTGGAATATCTAAATATTTGATCTTTTTATATTAAAGTCTTAAACTCTTTTTGCTTGTCTAAATTTAAGTAGAACTTTAAATTTTATTTAATAGAATTTTAATGTTATCTCATTTTTAAAATTACCGTAAAATTCATAAAAATAAAGTACTCAATTAATATAAGAATATTAGACCAGGATTATAATAACCATTAAAGAAATTATAATTTTTTATAATTTTTGGAACCTGGAAATTAGTTTAAAATTAAATCAAACAGTATTACAAGACGAGAGTATTTGATGTAATTTTATAATTTTTTGGGGGTTATAAAAATATTTTATAATTACACTGTTTTAATAAATAGTGTAAAACCATTTTTTTATGAGTTGAGGTGGGAGGGTCAAGAAACAATGGAGGTGTAAGTGACCAATTTATGAAGATTAAGATATTGAATGTCAGAGAGGGATGCATCAAACATCACAACAATTGAGAGATTTATGAAAGTGATTTAGTGATTTGTGCTCAGAATACACATCATACATCTTAATATTTGGAGGGAAAGAGATAAAACTGATTTAATTAATTTGTGTTGCCCTTTTATTTGTGTGTGTGTGTGTGTTTTAAATTAAAATTAAGGCAGTGACGAAACATCTAACATCAAACTGTTGAGTGACAAGGAGATAAAATGGATTGAGTTAATTTTTGCTTCGTGAGATGCTTTTGAAAATCTAAATTAAGGCAATGATGAAATATCAAACATCACAATATCGATCTACAAAAAGATAAAACTGATTCACCTGATTTAAATTATGTTTTTGTATGATTTTGCTTTATAATTATAACCCAATATATAATTAATTTTGTTTTAAAATTAATCGATTATAAATTAAAATTAATTGGTTGATTATAATTTTACTTAAAATTATATGTAATATTGATAAAAATCAAATTTTAATCAAATCAACTTTTAATAAAATAAAATAAAATAAACAACTAAATAACTAAATAATAAATAAATTAGTAAATAAATAAATAAATAAATAATATAAAATTAAATATATCCACTTTTAATCAAATTTATATGAAAATATACTTTTGTCATATATATTCCCATCTTTCTCCCACCTTGAACACAAATTTATCCAGGA
>SEYY01001792.1:5000-22500 GCA_009176605.1 Armadillidium nasatum | reverse complement strand
CAGTTAATAGATGCAAGGAGGGTAGTCTTGGAGCAACTCCTCTGATCTATCTCGCATTCCAAATTGGAGCAGAGAAAACATGTTCGTTTTCAATGCCTCAAAAACTCAATTCCTCCATCTCTCTACTCGACACAATCTTCCACACAACTCAAACCTCCATCTCTCCTTAATATTCTTGATGTTTCTTTTTCTCGTGATCTTTCTTGGAAAGATCACATTACTTCTCTTTCTAAATAAGCTTCTAAGAGGTTGGGTATCCTGAGGCGCCTTCAGAACTTATTCACACCAACACAGTTGCTTGCTCTTTATAGGGGTGTTGTTCCCCCATGTGCGGAGTACGCTTCACACATCTGGATTGGTTCCACTCATACAGCTCTCCTTGAAAAGGTGGAGTCTAGGGCTTATCGACTTTTCAAATCTCCTACTCTTTCTAATTCTTTTCAGTCTCTTTTTGTCAGTCGAATTGTTGGGTTACTTTCTCTATACTATCGCTATTACAACGGACCCTGCTCTTCCGAACTCTCTCTTCGCATACTTCCTCCTTTGAGAAGAGATCGTGCGACTCGTCTTTCTACACAGTCTCATTAACCCCAGACTTAACCGCTATGCTAAATCTTTCATATGCTGTACTGGTAAAGTCTGGAACACACACTCTTCCTATTTTTACCCAATTTCCTATGACTTAAACACCTTTAAACGCCGTGTTTCGAGACATGTCGGCCTTTAATCTGACCAGGATCCCGATTTGTTTCTTTCTCTGGTGGAAATTTGGTAGGCCTGTGACCTTTGCCCACCAAAGGTAAAATAATATATATATATATATATATATATATATATATATATATATATATATATATATATATATATATATATATATATATATATATATATATATATATATATATATATATGTGTGTGTGTGTGTGTGTGTGTGAGTGTGTGTGTATGAGTGCAATTGGTTCTCTGGTTAGGTGAAATTAAGACATAAGGTAAGGTGGCAAAATGAATTTCTTGCCATTCGTGTTTTAGTAGAAAAAGAAACAACATAAAATATTTGCAATTTTTCTTTTCTCCAAAATTAATACTGAAATAAAAAGAAAACGTGTAAAAAAAAAAACTTTCCTTTTAATTAAGGAACCTGCACGTTTTAATAGAATGATAAAAAAATATTGAAATTATTTAAAATTTTTAGAATAGTTTTTTAAAAAATTTAAATATTTAAAATATTTAAAATATTTTAAAAATATTTAAAATATTTAAAACTTATCTTAAAATATTTAAATTTTGATTTTATTGATTTTTTGTGAGTTATGATATATATATATATATTTTTTGCGTGATATTAAATTATATATATTTGTTATTATGTTATTACATTTTTAAATTTAAAATATTTACAGTTTGACTTTATTATTTTTGTGAGTTATAAATTATATTTTTTATGATATTACAATATATATATATATATATATATATATATATATATATATATATATATATATATATATATATATATATATATATATATATATATATATATATATATATATATATATATATATATATGATATTGAATATAACAAGATATATTGTATATGATATTACAGCAAAAAATAAGCTCAGGACCTTTGAAAATTTGAATCTTCTTTACTACGTATTTAGATTTATTTTGAATTGAAGATCTCTCTGTTCTTGAAAATTTTAATTTATAGTTCTAAAGAGTTGAAGATCTCTCTCTTCTTGAAGATTTTGATTTACAGTTCTAAAGAGTTAATATCTCCTCTTTTTCCTCTTATATATATATATATATATATATATATATATATATATATATATTATATATATATATATATATATATATATAATATATATATATATATATATATATATATATATATATATATATATATATATATATATATATAATTCTAACATTAAAAAATTTTGGTGTATCAATATATATTATAATATTATTATTTTTTTTTTATAATTATAAAAAAAAAAAAAAAAAAAAAAAAAAAAAAAAAATTATATATAATATATATATATATATATATATATATATATATAATATATATATATATATATATATATATATATATATATATATTTTTTTTTTTTTTTTTTTTTTTTTTTTTTTGAAAAACACCTTGAATAAATTTATTTTGATTAAAAAAAAAATAATAATAATTATAATAATAATATTGATACACCAAAATTTTTTAATGCAAAAAAATAATTCCCAAAACTAATACTTAAAAGACTAACCTTTAGAAATATAAATATAGTTAGTAAATTTAATATATGTATTTTAAGTAAAAAAAAAACAAATATTTTTAAAAATTATTTTAAAAAGTTCATGACAAAATAAAATAAATATTACAAAGAAAATACTAAAATTTTCCAAAAAATTTTCGTTACTAATACTTAAAATGAAAAAATGTGTAAGGAAAATTGTTAGTAAATTTCGTTTTTTTAAAATTTGTTGAAAATTTTTGTAATTGTAAAGAACTTTGCGTCAATACATAATGAAAAATAAATTATAAATAAATTATAAATTACTTGAAATTATTTTTTTATTTTATAATTATTTATTAATTTACAAAATTACGTGTTTTGAACAATATTATTTTTTAAATATTAGTAATTACATTATAAATAAATGAGGTTATTACATCATAATTCAAAAAATATGTAAATTAATAATTTTTTAATTTTTTTAATTTTTTATTTTATTTTTTTATTTTTTTTTTAAATTTGAAGTTATTTCCAAGAAGTAAAGAAAATTTATTTCATTTACCCTAAAAATTTGACAATTTAAAGAATTCGATAATGTATATAATAATAATAATAATAATAATAATAATAATAATAATAATAATAATAATAATAATAATAATAATAATAATAATAATAATTGCAAATTATTATTTTAGTTTATTATTATTTTAAGTTGAAGTTATTTCTAGGAATTCAAAAAAATATTTCTCTTTTTTAATTTACCTTAAAAATTCGACAATTTAAAAAGTTCGATATTCTAACATTAATAAATTGCCTTATGAGATTTATGATTCAAAGATAACTGTATATTAATATATATAGTGCTACCTATTAAAAACTGTAGAAATAATAATAATAATAATAATAATAATAATAATAATAATAATAATAATAATAATAATAATAATAACAATGATAATATTATAATAATAATAATATTAATGATAATATAAATAATTAATGATAATAGTAATTAATTTTTACCAAACTAACAATAATAATCACGATTAATAACAATAATAATAATTAAGATTAATAGCAATAATAATAATAATAACAATAATAATAATAATAATAATAATAATAATAATAATAATAATAATTACTATAATAATTATAATAATAATAAAATATAAAAGCAAATCATCAACACTTACTTATACTTACCTCTCAATTATTTTAATTCTTTAAAATTTCCTTTTTTTTTCCCCCTTCTTTTTTAATCTTACTTTAAATATTTTTATCATCTTCGTTAAAAAAACGATAAACAATCTATAATTTGATTAAAGGCGACTTAATTCCCTTGCGTTTATTTCCGAAGCGTTTCTTTTGACAAAAATGACTTCCCAAATTTTGGAACTTTCCAAAAGAATTCAAATGAGGAAAATTTGATTCATTTTAAAAATAACTTTAACATAATCAAAACTTTTCTCTTTTTAAAACTCTTGAGAAACTTTATATATGACATTTACGGACAAATTTGCTTCGCCAAGCGTGTAATTTTTTGGATATATATATATATATATATATATATATATATATATATATATATATATATATATATATATATATATATATATATATATATATATATATATATATATATATATATATATATATATATATATATATATATATATATATATGTGTGTGTGTGTGTGTGTGTGTTTGTAAGTTACATGGTAGTTTTTATATTTTAATGCTTTTATTTTGGGAATTTATTGCAGATATATATATATATATATATATATATATATATATATATATATATATATATATATATATATATATATATATATATATATATATATATATATATATATATATATATATATATATATATATATATATATATATATATATATATATAATTTTTCCCCCTATCAAACTTTTTAATTTGTTACATATAAGAACGTATTAAATGTAATATGATATTTAGTTTGTAAGTATACATAGCCAATGTTGATTAAGCGATGGCTCTGCTTTAAGTTCTAATTAAATTGGAAATCATCCTCGACTCACACAGAGTTCAACTAAATTATTTAAGCGAAGTGGAGAGTTCTCTCTTCCTTTCTCTTTTTTACACCTTTCTTCGCCTCTCTTTTATTCTATTTCTCTAACTCTTATATTTTATGAGTTTGAGAGTCTTTTTTTATATTTTTCTATATCTCTCTCTATCTCTATTGTATCTTATATTTGAGAGGTGGAAAATTCTCTTTTTATATCTTTCTTCACCTCTCTTTTATTCTATTTCTCTAACTCTCATATCTTTTGAGTTTGAGTCTCTTTTTAATATTTTTCTATCTCTATCTCTATTGTTTCTTATATTTGAGAGGTGGAAATTCTCTTTTATATCTTTCTTCACCTTTCTTTTATTCTATTTCTCTAACTCTCATATCTTTTGAGTTTGAGAGTCTCTTTTTATACTTTTCTGTCTCTATCTCTATTGTATCTTATATTTAGGTATAAAAAAATTTTCAATAACTCTCATATTTTTATATATATATATATTATATATATAATATATATATATTATATATATATATACACTGCAAAAAGTGTCCCAAGGAATTCCCAACGAATCGATGGGACAAGTGGCAATAATGTCACATCGCATGTCCCAAAGATTTGTTAGGACATCGGTTGTGACAGAAATTTCGTTGTGACAAAAGTGCCACTTGTCCCATCGAAATTTGAACCTCCTTTCGTTGGGACTCTTCATTTTGTCCTAACGAAATTTTTGATTGTCTCAACAATGTCCCAATAAAAATTTTTCTATTATAATTTTTGCAAACCATACAAATATAATATTTAAAATAATTTCTAAATGCAGAAAATTTCTTTGTAACAATTTTTTTTTGTATTCAGATGCCATATAATTTTAATTAAAAGTTTTACTTCATTTTATTGATATCAATATTTCATAAAATCAGTTACATTTTAAGCATAAAAATTCATAAAATTTCTTTTTTACATCGATCAAGACTTATTTAAATAATAATATTGAGTTTATGAATATACATAAAAGGTCTATTATACTTTTTGTAATTGCAGTAATCAGTCAGATTTCAGGTGAAAAAAAATTTTCAAATATGTTTAGCGGAAATATTTAAAAGTGTTTTAAAATTGGAATATCATTTTAATATAAAAGAATTTTAAATACTTTAGTGTAAAGTAATCTTTATAAACACTAAAATTTAGAATGAAATTAGAAATAGTAAAATATATGAATTAAAACCTTAGAAAAGTATTATATGCGGTATACATAAAAAGGAAAACCAAACATAATATATTTTGCTACATATATATTACGGAACTTACAAAAATATTGTAAAAATTATACATATAATAAAGATTGTTATTTATTAACCAAATGATGGGAAAAATAAAAAATAAGAAATTTCATATTTAAATAGAAAATGAAATAAAAATAATCAGTTATTTAAACAAAAATTAATACCTATATATTTTTATCAATTAAAAATTTAACTCACATGAGTTGATATTTCAACACATAAGGGTGGCTCAAATAATGTTTAAAATGCGTACTAATTTTTCTGACTGTAAATTACTCTCAAAGTTTGTATTTGTTAAAAGGGATTGCAGCAGCCCTAAATATTGGCCATAATTTTGGGGATAAGATAGATTTTTTAAATAATAGATGCAAAATGAAATAATTGATGCTTCAAGCATACAGAATTTTTCAAATTTTACACACTGGTTCTTGGAAATCTGTATTATACAATCCCCAAGGGAAAAAGTGTTTTCAACCCATAAGCATGGCCCATAATAAATACTGTTGGCAATGTCCTCGAGTGATGCATATTCTTTTATAAACAAACAGTCAGTGTCTGGGCCAAGATACTGAACAAGATCCATCAGATGATTAATTGACATTTCCTTCTTAAGTTTCCTACAAAGAGTTTTCAAGCACTCGCACATATCTGAGATATTCTTCTTCATGATCAATTCGACTTCTTGCACAAGCTGTGAAAAGAAACAGCATTGAGTTCATAATGTTATATTCTATTACACACATCAAAAACTTTAAACTGATAATTGACAGCAAAATGATAAAGTATTCAATTGATACTTTTTAATTAAAAGTATAATACGCTAGCAAATATTTAAAAAAAAAAATTTAAAAGCTATTTGAAATACATCTCTCAATTTTTACAACTAGACTAGAAAGATTTTATTTACTAAATTTCAAAATGAAACTATATACTAACTTAAAAATAAAAATAATGACAAAATTGGGTTTTGAATTATTAACATTGATATTCCTGTAATATAGACACCAAAAAATTGCGATAAATATTTGTAAAAATAAGATATTTGATAATCAAATTATACTAGAATGAATTTAGAATAAAAGGTGAGAATAGTTATTATACATACAGCTTGCGGATGATGCAGGTATTCAGGATGGTTATCTTCATCTTCATTAATTGCTAAATCTCTTCGTAATGAAAAAGTTTCTTTTAAAGCATGTAGAAGATCACTGATTTTCCAGTCATTCAAGGAACGATTCTATATATATATATATATATATATATATATATATATATATATATATATATATATATATATATATATATATATATATATATATATATATATATATATATATATATATATATATATATATATATATATATAAACTAGATTCATTTAAAGAAATTTCTTTTGTTAAAAATTAGAATAGTCTATCTTTAATTGTAATTTCATTAAAATATCAAAAATTAACTTTGGAAGTGATAATCACCTTCAAGATTTCAAGGATTTCTTCTTTACTTAAATCAAAATTGTAATTGCTTCTTCTCAACCTCTCGCGTCTTTTTCTTCTTCTATCTGAGATTGTTGTTGTGAGAACACTCTTGAGAAAAAGAAAATAGAAAATAAAAATTTTTAAACTTTAAAATTATAAAAAGTAGTCTATACTATACAAATATGTAATTTTGAAAGATTGCTAGATTAAATCTTTGAATATGTTTGCTCATACCAGAGGACCCTTAGATCTGTGCTTTCTCAAAAGATTTTGAGGCTCTTTTAACATCTTTGGGTAGGTTTCTAGAAGTTTCCTTTGAAGCTGAGAATACCCAATGCCCTGCACATTCCGATTAGACGACATTAACAAACTTTCATTACTGAAAAAAATTAAGATATTGAACCTCATTATTGGGGGTTATTTATTATACACAATATAAAAGAGTGAACACAAAGAAAAATACACTTACTAAAGCTTCAGTTTCACTTTTATTACCATAAGATTTTAAAAAATTACATTGAAAAATATGAAGGTTAAAATAATTTAAATATATTACTTCAAGCAAGAGGCTTTCACTTTACATATTTCATAATTTTAGATCATTTTTTAACACGTCAAAAAATTTTGACATATTATCTGCTTTCTGTAAAACTGTAGAATTTGCAACTCCCAAAAAATAAGTATGTGAAATTTTGGATCTTAACTCTGGTGGTATATTTATGAAATTACAATAAACCAAACATAGTTTATTATAACCTCTATTCTTTCCTAATGGATTACACAATTCTATTTCATCCATATATAAAAATATTCCAACATTTCTCTCTCTATATTGTGCAGGACCAGGATGAACAGAAAAATTTGAACCATCAACAATATCTTTCATCACACAATTCGTATAATTAGAAGAAACTGGCGAATTTAAATATTGTTGTAAATGTGGATGTTGCAGAAATATTTTTATGATTTCAATGACTGAAACAACAT
This sequence comes from Armadillidium nasatum, assembly GCA_009176605.1. Lineage (NCBI taxonomy): Eukaryota > Metazoa > Arthropoda > Malacostraca > Isopoda > Armadillidiidae > Armadillidium > Armadillidium nasatum. Next base: position 14,462 of record SEYY01001792.1, on the reverse strand, counting down.
AGCATTTAGTATCTTCAATCATTATTAGTGTGGGCCTTAGTAAAATACTGTTTTTATTCAAGAATGATTTTCTTTTAAAATCTGAATTAATTTCTGGGAGTTTCTCATTCATAATATGCTCAAAAGTTGAAATAACTTTGTCAATAGCAATTCGAGGAACTTTATGCTTACACTGCAACTCGAGTGAAAGATTCCCAATGAGCGATACTTTATCTATATTGGAAAGATCAGTTATAACTGGTTCTGTGATAACCTCACTATTTAAATTTGTTTCAAAATTTTCTAATATACATGAATGCTTCAAAAGGCTTAAAGAATTAAAAAAGGATTCTGTACAGATTAAACACTTTGTTGGCGTTTTGGACTTATCGAAATGAGTTTTCCTAATATGAAGTATTGTTTGTTTTTTATTTAAAAATTTGCAGTTGCATCTACAACAAATAAACTTATACAAACATCTCACCTTCTCAGCAACTGGTTCTTCACTATTGTTTTCAATTTTGTCACGCTTAGTTTCACTGAATGAAGTACTGGGTAAATCAATGTCAATTGGAACAGAAACAGGAGAGACGGAAACATTTTGGAAAACTACCTCTTCATCACATGTTTCATTGGAACTTGGCTCTATATATATATATATATATATATATATATATATATATATATATATATATATATATATATATATATATATATATATATATATATATATATATATATATATATATATATATATATATATATATAATGCAGCACTAAACTAAAATATTTTTTTTTTTTTTAAAGGAAAATTGTGTAATTTTTTTTTAAAAGGAAACTCTGGGTGGTTGGAGGCTGGATAACTACAATAATTAACTTAGCCAGATCATGATATATATATATATATATATATATATATATATATATATATATATATATATATATATATATATATATATATATATATATATATATATATATATATATATATATATATATATATATATATATATATATGTATAAAGATTAGTTCCTAGGGAACCTTACACGAATTATAAAACAATGCTAACAACGTAGGAAGAAATATAATGCACATGAATAATAAACTTCAATAATCAGTATAATAAATAGTTAGACATTTCAGATTAATATAAAATCCATCTTCAATATTTTCTGTAACAAAATCACAATCAAATTAATAGTAAGTCATAACATGCATGACAAAATAAATAAAAATTTTAAGATTAATGATCTAGCAAACGATTAAGGTTAAAAACACAGGTTATAAATTACAAATGCAAATTGTGAAATGAATGTTGTCGGTGTATGTGAATATGATGGTGGTTGGTTATCTTCCCATTTTCTCTCCAGAACACTCTCCCTTACACAACTACGCCATGTCCCTTAACCATCCCCTACATACATTTGATTTCAGCCTTTTATCCTCTTGCCCTACCGATTCTGACCGAAAATCCTGAAATCCCTCTATATTAAACGTCTCAACCCCCAACTAAACTCAGCAACCTCATCCGTCCCCTCCTAATCTTTTGACCTTTCTCCTGCACTTTGTACATCAATACTTTTCTATGTAATCTCAATTCAGATGTCTTGTGCATTCCTTTTTTCTCACCCATAACCAACTAACTTAATTTTCACATACACTTAGTACATTCATTTCACAATTTACCATTTGTAATTTATAACCTGTGTTTTTAACTTTATTTTCAATATTATTAATCTTAACTTTTTATTTATTGTGTCATGCATATTGTGACTTACTATTAATTTGATTGTGATTTTGTTACAGAAAATATTGAAGATGGATTTTATATTAATCTGAAAAGTCTAACTATTTATTATACTGATTGTTAAAGTTTATCATTCATATGCATTATTGCTTCCTACATTGGTAGCATTATGCTTCATATATATATATATATATATATATATATATATATATATATATATATATATATATATATATATATATATATATATATATATATATATATATATATATATATATATATATATATATATATATAACATACCTGACTTAATTTCATGTTTTGATGGAGAATGGTCACAATATGCACATTTAATAGAATTATTTTCTGTTACATACTCAATGCAAGGGCATTCTTTGCATTTTCCTCTGAATGTTCCAAAAAAATCCAACATGATGAGTTACAAACTATATATATATATATATATATATATATATATATATATATATATATATATATATATATATATATATATATATATATATATATATATATATATATATATATATATATATATATATATATATATATATAGTCAGAGTGGCATTAATCATGAAAATATTATTAGGGATGGGCCAGATTACTGAAAACCAAATTATTCTAAATTTTCAAACACTGAATACTGAATATCCAATTTTTATTATACAGCTAAAAATACCAGATATTCCTTTAAATTCATATCAAGTGCCAGTTTTAAAGAGGGCCATATATATATATATATATATATATATATATATATATATATATATATATATATATATATATATATATATATATATATATATATATATATATATATATATATATATATATATATATATATATAATATGACTTGGAAAAAAATATGGAAACATGGTCAAACACCTGGTAAATGCATTAATATATTTCTTGCATCTTAACCACCTGAATTCTTCAGGAAATGGACAAATAGAAGCCCTGGAAGATGCATAATAGGATGTTATACCATTTCTCATACAAAAGTAAATGAATTTCCTGTAGGAATGCTGGGTGAAGGATAGTGATCACTAACCAAATTCTTTCATATTGACCACAAAGGCTCTTGATATTATGGTCTGATGATTGTAGGGTCCAGGGAAAACATGAAACCTTATTTGCAATCTTCAAACCATGACTGGACAGCATAAAAAGTATTAATTCGGCCTTATATCTGATAAATGGAGTTAGCATTAAGAATGAAACAATCTTTGCACCATTGGATGAACCTCGTAACTCAAGATGCTTGCAAAATCCCTTACAGTTACTCTATCATGAACTGTGATAACTGGGACTACAGAGTACCATAATAGGACATCTCAAACCATGATGGAACCTCCTCTATGCTTCACTTGTGCATGACATAAGATAGTACAGATCATTTCCCTAGAAGGTGTTCTCCATATGTAAACTTACTTAGAGAGGGGTGTATAAAGGTTGATTCATCTGACCAAAGTAGTTTACCATTGGTTGGCAGGCTAATCCTTATGAGTATTGAACTACTCTCTCCACTTTCTGACAATCATGGCATTTACAAATGGTTTAGCAATTGCAGAAAACCCATGAATATTCAGTGAAGAGTTCTTTCCGCAGTATTTTTTTTTTTTTTTTTTTTTTTTGGTTACAGTGTTTTACTGGTATTAAGCTTAAAAGTAACTCTTGAAGTTACTTTTTTAATTTTTCATCACAATTCTTTGCAACGCTCATCTAATTTCGATTTAGGTACACACTGGTGCTTTCAAAATGATTCTTTCCAGAAGCATAATATAGACTCATGACCTTGGATACAGTATCTGGAACCAAAAAGTTTCCATAATAGAAACTAAGTTTAGACATACTGCACCTCACATTTACCTGCCCACAGAGTAACTGACACATATCAATGTTTAAAGTTACCTATCACATGTTACACAAGACTGTGATAACTCTTCAAAATTAAGTAGTTCACATTATACACATTTACTTATTCTTCCTTTCTACTGTTTATTTATTTTTATTAAACCCATATATATATATATATATATATATATATATATATATATATATATATATATATATATATATATATATATATATATATATATATATATATATATATATATATATATATATATATATATATATATATATATATATGAAGAAACTTCAACATTTTTTAATGTTTATACTTATATGAATAATTGAATAATTTATTCAAAATTCATATCTAAAGGTAGTTATACAGAATAGAGTTGTAAAAAACAGAACAAAGATAAAACATATTGTACATTTTAGTTCCTATAATGAAGAATTTTATTTTATTGGATATCCATCTAGATAGCCAGTTAAAAAAAAAATTAATAGTAAATTAAATGAGCAAATATACAATTTCATCAATATTAAGTACTGTATATCACTGAACCTGTAAGATAGATATTCCTTTTTTTTAATGAAAATTGTTTAAGCTGAATGTTTACAATACCTAAGCCTATAAAATTGTACATCATAATATCAAGTCAGCCTAATATGAGTTATAAAAATATGAACATAGTTGGTGGCAAAATTTTTATTTGGTTTTAGCTTTGGAAACTAAAGTTGATGAAAATTCTGATTATAAAAAAAAAACTATTTTAGTATAGTAGTTAATTTTCAAATTTATTTTTATGGTAAAAATTAATGTTTGATTTTATGAACTCTAAGAAAACATAATAAATGAAAATTCACATAAAAACTATAAGAAATCTACGTATAGGATAGTATTTCAGCAAAATATGTGACCTATTTTAAGTTTAAACTGGAAGCTAAGAACAGGCAAAAAGTAATGGATGAATGGACACATTTTTCTTTTTGTATATTTTAAAACAAAATAGTGAAAACTTTGTAACTTATTAAGCATATATCACGTTTACAAAAAGCTTACTTTTTTAAGTCTTAATAAAGTTTATAAAATTAACTACGTCTCCTATACATAGTTAATGCAGCCAATAATATATTCCATCATAATTTAATCTTAGATTGACATTCCCCATCTACCCTTCCTATATATATTAAAATATGCTGAGAGTCCGAGTTCCATTTTATCACCTTTATGCTCCTCGATCTATATGACCTTTGTGTAACTTCTGCTAAACTTTTACAACAGATGTAAAGCTTGAACTGAACTACAATGCAATCAGTTTTTCTACAAAAATGAGCTGTAGTCTTTCATTTTATAACACTACCACATTTTCAAAAATATGAAATGATTATTTCTGTATATTACAGTTTCATGGTTCAAGAAACTAAGTTCATCATAGGCACTTTTCCTTCGTTATCACATAATGTAAACTATAAATTACCAAATTTTACAATAAATTAAAAAATATGTTTGAATTGCATATTAAAATACCAGGAATTTTAAAAAATCTGTCAATTCAAAAAACTATTAACCTTACCTTTCTTACATGCAAGGAAACAATCATGGCGCTGCATCTATATATTCATACGCGACAGGTTAAATATACGCATGAAAAACTAGTTCTCTTCAATTTTCAACTACTTACGTTTAGTCAACATAAATACTTAAAATGTAATGATTTTTTAAAAATTTGTGCAATTTTTTTACATCGTAGGCAAAATTTATACACCTATTTCAACATGTATAATGAAAAAATTTTAGTTGTGACTTCGAATTCAATGTCTCAACAAAAACCAAAAACAATATTGTTGTGACGTCTCAACGATGGCTAACGAATCGTTGTGTTCCCAACGATGTCCCAACAAATCGTTAGGACTTCTTTGGGACACTTTTTGCAGTGTATATTACACTTATCTATGTATTCTTTTATGTATTTATATACACATTATTTTTTAATGGAACCCAATAGATATATTTTTTGGAAAGTTAATTTTGTCTTTTTATTCCTTAGATTACAACGTTAAAAGCAATTCAAAATGATGAACCTTTTGATAATTTGAGCACTTACTTTTTTTTCTCCATAATAGGACGGTAAAATGTGTTTGCCTTTTTAATTATTCTTCTTTGTTTGTTTGCTAGATCTCTAAATGATTTAATTACTACCTTGTTTGTAATATTTAAATTTCCGTTTATCAGTTTATATATATATATATATATATATATATATATATATATATATATATATATATATATATATATATATATATATATATATATATATATATATATATATATATATATATATATATATATATATATATATATATATATATATATAAATAAAAAATAATTTAAAATATATATATAAATATTTAAAAATAATATATATATATATATATATATATATATATATATATATATATATATATATATATATATATATATATATATATATATATATATATATATATATATATATATATATATATATATATATATATATATATATATATATATATATATATATATATATATATATATATATATATATATATATATATATATATATATATATATATATATATATATATATATATATATATATATATATATATATATATATATATATATATATATATATATATATATATATATATATATATATATATATATATATATATATATATATATATATATATATATATATATATATATATATATATATATATATATATATATATATATATATATATATATATATATATATATATATATATATATATATATATATATATATATATATATATATATATATATATATATATATATATATATATATATATTATATATATATATATATATATACTGCATTTGAACGCTTTTATATTATAAGTACATGTCAGTCGTAAGCTGCTTTGGACAAGTCTATTATAAATAAGAAACAAATCAATAACACTTCGTTTACTCAATTAAGATCTCAACACTTAACTTGTCAAAGAAAGAATAGAAGAATAGGATACGGAGAACTGTATAAGAACAAAGGATTTGAAAATTACGTTATAATAATTATATTATAATTAATATAGAAAATTAATTATAATTTAAAGTACAATGATGTATACTTAAATGTAATTAAAATTTCACGTTTAATATAAATGAAATAGCTTTGTTTTCTAGTCTGATTAAAAAAAATTATAATATAATATATAATAATAATATAATAATATAATATAAAAATATTCTAATATATTTATTAATTATTATTTATTATTAACTTAATTCATAAATAAACATATTTTCTTCCTCTGAGATAGAAATTATGTTAATAATATGAAAATACAATATCATATTAAATAATTATTAATTATTACATCTAATTGATAAATCAAAGCCAAATATATTTTAGACTAATTAAAATAAAAATTATTATTAAATTATTATTATTATTAAATTATTATTATTATTAAATTTCCCTATACAAACACTACATTCATTCTAATATTCAGTCTCAACAATCATTTATTTTAAAATATATAATTAATTTGAACAGGAAATTCAACTGTTTTAAGCTCTCTGACAGAAGGAATAATTGGAAGTCCCAATGCCTTGGAATATCTCATTATTCTTAAGGCTTGTCAACTTTCATTTCAAAATTTGAATTCCTTTGGATTAAATATAGATTTCATTCAAATTGGAAAGAACATATAATTGACATTAATTTTTATTTTCTTTATTTTTTTTTAAATAATGAACCAGGTTGCTCTGTTGGTCGTTTTCGAAAGCAAAGTTTTACTTCTTTAACGAGGTAGTAAATAAAGAGATTTATACATATGTACTGTAAATGCAATGATGCAATATATATATATATATATATATATATATATATATATATATATATATATATATATATATATATATATATATATATATATATATATATATATATATATATATAATATATATATATATATATATTGTCTATATTGTTATATGTATTACGTAGTGTGGGTGTGAGTTAGTGTGGGTGTTTATTATACATATACATATATATATATATATATATATATATATATATATATATATATATATATATATATATATATATATATATATATATATATATATATATATATATATATATATTAGGGGGAGGACGTAGCGCCGTCCGAAGCGATGCAAGTACCCCCATTGGGCATAACCCACGGAGTGATAGGATGGGCTAGACCATTCCGTTTCACTCCGTTGCCCTTTGGTTCGTTCCTTTTCGCGTTTCATCTTCTCAGAGGGTCTCTAGTGTACCCTTGACTCACATTGGAGTGCCTATGCTCCAACCTTCCTCCTTCTTCACATGTGTCCTACAATATTTACAAACGCTTACACTTACATTACCTATTAAATTAATCAAAAATGGCAAAACTTAAATCTGCCTCGGAGAATCCAAGAGGGGCGGATTCCAAATATAGCCCCTCATCTACTCCTTCCCCATCACCACTTGGGAGTTGGTGGCCTCCGGTGATGGGGTTGGCGCCACCAAGACCTCTATGCCGACTTGCCCTGGTGCACGGTCTTCGTTTTTCATTAATTTCTGCAACATTTGAAGTCTTTTTTCTAATCTCCACTTTGTCGAACACCACCTCTCTTCTTCTAGACCTCATCTCCTGTTCTTAACTGAAACTCAGGTGTCTGAGTGCTCTGACAGCAAACCCTACTCTGTTTCCTCCTACTGTCTCTATCCTCAATTTTCAGCCAAAGGCGGATGTTGCGCATATGTGCGCAACGATGTTGTTTGTTCTCGTGTCTCTAATTTGGAAGTCTTCTGAATTCTCAACTTTATGGCTCAAACTTTCTTGCAACTCTACAACTAAATTTATTTGTTCTGTCTACTTATCTCCTAACTCTACAGACTATCCAAAATTCTTCGACTATCTTAACTCCAAAATAGAACACATTCTTTCTTCTTCTCCTTTCTCCGAAATCATCATTTTAGGTGATTTCAATGTTCACCACCGCCAATGGCTTTCATCTAGTTCTCAAGATCCAGCTGGTGAACTCGCCTTCCAATTTTCTATCCAGAACAACCTTGAGCAGTTGGTGCAACTCCCTACCCGTATCCCTGACCGTCTTGGTGATGAACCCAACATTCTAGACCTTTTTTCTAACTTCTAATCCTTCTCCTTATACTGTTAAACTCTTTCCTCCTCTGGGTTCATCCGATCACCTTCTTATCTCCGTATCTTGTCCTGTCTCTTCAAGTCTTCCGCAAGAACGGCCCCCGCCCTCGGCGAGGAGACGTTTCTGGCATTTCGGTGCCACTAACTGGCCTGACTTGCGGTCGTACTTTTCTGATTTTCCATGGAATGATTACTGTTTCCGTGGGAGGGGTCCCTCGGAGTGTGCAGAGCGCATAACTGAGGTGATTCTCTCTGGCATGGAGGCGTACATTCCATATTCTTTCCCTTCCACTAAACCTAATAAACCTTGGTTTAACTCTGCTTGTTCTCTCGTGCTATCCGCCGCAGGGATGCTGCCTTCAGGGACTACCGTCGTCTTCAAACTCCAGAATCTCATGCAACTTATATTTCATCCCGGAATCGTGCAAAATCTATTCTTCGAGATACTAAAAACTCTTTTCTCCGTTTAAAATGCAATGCAATAATCTTTCTGGCTCCTCTTCCTCTCGCCCTTTCTGGCATTTTGCAAAAAATGTCAACTCTAACTTTGCTTCTTCCTCTTTCCCTCCTCTAGTATCTTCTGACGGTTCAACTGCCGTTTTGCCTTCCTCTAAAGCTGAACTCTTTGCTCAAACTTTTGCCTTAAATTCAACC
>SEYY01001790.1:102500-109894 GCA_009176605.1 Armadillidium nasatum | reverse complement strand
AAAAAAAAAAAAAAAAAAAATTACAATTTTTTTTTTTTTTTTTAAATTGTATATAATATATATATTATATATATATATATATATATATATATATATATATATATATATTATTATATATATATATATATATATATATATATATATATATATATATATATATATAATATATATATATATATATATATATATATATATATATAATATATATATATACACATCACCGCCGCTCACGGGCAGAGCCCTATTCAAGGAGGGGGTGTCTTAATAATAAAAAATATGTAAAAAAATAAAAAAAAAATAAAAAAATAAAAAAATAAAAATCCTACAAGTCAAACCTAAGGCAAATTTTATCGGTGAGCACAGACGTGGGATTTTAAGTAATTGAGATTAATTCAGCAGGAAATACAGAAGGGAGAAAATTCCACAAAACAGAGGTGGATGGAAAGAAGATGACACCACAGCGGACAAGCCTGGAGTTGCCTATGTCCACACAAAATTCGTGTGCATACAATGCACCCCTTCTGCTACGAGTCATTGTAAAGGTGGAGGCATACGAGTGGTGAGTTCCCTCGAGCATTTGCCGCTGTAGTACCTATAGAAAAGAGACAAGGCACCAACGTCACATCGGAAAGACAAAGAATCAAGTGAATTAGTAAGAACGGAACAGTATATGTCTTTTAGCTTTTGAATCAAACCTATCCAAATGTCGGGTGAAACTTGAGCTACCTCAGATATGAGAGCAGTACTCCACACAAGGGCGGATAAGATCCCTGTATAATTAGAGTAACTGAGAAGAAGAAAAAATTCTCGCAGTGTAAACAGAACTCCCAGCTACCATTTTGAAATGAGGTTTCCAAGACATTTTTTTTTTATGTGAAGGCCAAGGATATTTATGTTGTCAACAGGAGAGATATGAGAACCGTCGAAAGAGATAGAAAAGTTAGGAGGTGTCTTTGAGAGGGAGATTTCGAAAAGTTGAGTTTTTAAAGAATTGAATTTCACAAAGTTGAGATTACCCCACTGGGAAATTCTATCCAGATCTGCAAGAATGGAATCAGAAAGATGAAGACGAGAGGCAACTTTAGATGCAGAGGAGAGAGCAGATTTAAAATGAGTAGAAGAATGGTAGAGTTGAGTCATCGGCATATGAATGGACAGGGTTAGATGAGCTGCTGAGAAGATCATTAATGAAAAGTAGGAACAGAGTAGGAGACAAGACAGAACCCTGAGGAACACCACTACTAACAGGAAAGGAAGAAGAAGTCGCCTCATCAACTACAGTCGAAATGGAGCGATTAGAAAGAAAACTAGACATAAGTGAGCAAAGAGAATGAGGAAACCCAAAGGAGGAGAGCATCGAAAAGCAGAGACGCATGCCATATCCGGTCAAATGCCTTAGATATGTCAAATGACACCACACAAGTCTCCCCATATTCCCTAAGGGCAGAAGACGATAAATCAGTGAGATAGGAAAGTATATCGCCAGTAGACCTCGAACGTCGAAAGTCATGCTGACTATCAGAAAGAAGGGAATGAGATTCCTGATGATCCAAGAAATGAGAGTTGAGAAGGATTTAAAGGATCTTAGACATAACACAAGTGAGAGCTGTAGGGCAGTAGTTAGAAGGATCAGAGAGGCTACCCTTCTTCGGAACAGGCTGGACCAATACGCGCTTCAAACACTGAGAGAAAGTACTAGTATTGAGGCATATAGAGAAAAATTGAACGAGGGACGGAGCCAGCTCAGAACCACACTCCCTTAAAACTCGGGGAGGATTCTCATCCGGGCCGCTTGCCTTCCTTACGTTCATAGATCTCAGAAGTCCATGAACCTGGTCAAACGTAATCACGGGTAAAGCCATAGGACATCTGAGAGGAGAAAAAGCAGGAGGGGGATTGCCGGAGTCGACCAGGGTTGAATTAGAGAAGAACAGGAGGCCGAATAGATTAGCCTTTTCAGTTGGAGTGTTAGCAACAGAAGTATCGGAGCGAATAAGAGGATGAAAGGAAAATTTTCAGAAGTTTTTAGAGATATTTTTGGCAAGAGGCCAGAAAGATATATCAGTGGTAGAATTAAGAAGCTCAGCACACTTTCTTTTGGTGAAAGTCCGCTTTGCTCGTTGAAGAGTATCCCTGCAACGATTCTAAACTAAATAAAAGTTAGCAAGAGTGATGGGAGAAGGAGAATTTTTCCACTCTCGATACGTGGTTTCTCTAGCTTGAATGGCAAGAGAGCAAGCTCGATCGAACTATGGATTCTGAGGAGAGAAAGAGTAAGACGAAGAGGGAATGAACCTGCTCATCCATCAACGATTACGACCCCCACCTTATCGGCAAAATTTCGAAGCGTCTTCAGAGACGAAGCAGTCCCTCCAGTGATAATTAGAGTAGAAGCAACGCAAATCATCCCAGTCAGCCCCATCAAACTGCCAGAAGACACGCTTAGGGCAGGGTGGAACAGTTGAAGAGAAAGCATGAAAATTAAGAGTAATTAGATTGTGGTTAGATTTATCATTAGGTGCGAAGACAGCCTATTTTTAGAGAGAAGGACTAGTAGCGAAGCATAAGTCAAGAGTGTTTAAGAATTGGTTGGGACGATCCGGAATGTGTGCTGGTTCTTTAATCAATTGCTCCAGATCGTTTAGAATGCTGAATGATTCGGCCTCTTCCCCCTGGATCAGTATAAGAGGAACCCAACCATTTAGTGTTGTATACATTGAAATCCCTTAAATAGAGGACCTCATTATTTGGATGTGAAGATGTAACCGTCTTGTGAGAAGTTAGATACTCAAAAAAGGTAGAAATATCTATTCTATTAGGAGAATAGTAGCAGAAGCACAAGATTATTGCAGTTGTGCGGAGACAGATTTTAAGCCATAGAACATCGAAATTTGGAGATTCAAGATTTACAAGACGTATTACCGGAGTGTTGGTGTTTACGTAGGCACACACTCCACCCTTTGAACGGAAATTATGAAATAAGTTATAGTTGGATAAATTAAAAAAGTTAGAGGAGGAATTCTTAGATATCTGGGGCTCAGTCAAGAGCAAAAGGTTAGTATGAGAGTTAGAGAGGTGATATTCCACAGAGGCTAAATTAGAGCGTAAGCCACGTACGTTGGTAAAGTGTATAGAAAACCCACGCCTGTGTACACCCACCATTCTACACACACAATCACAATTAAACAAACAGCAATTATATATAATATATATTGTATATATATATATATATATATATATATATATATATATATATATATATATATATATATATATATATATATATATATATATATATATATATACGGAGAAGGCTTTCCTTTTACACACAGTAAACACTATTTCATTCACACATCCCTTAAACAAAAATAAAAAATAAAATAAAATATAAACAAATAAAAATTATGGCGTCGACTTTGGCAGCCTCGGAGAATCCAAGAAAGGCGGATTTCAAAGATATCCCCTCATCTACCCCTTCTCCCATCACCACTTGGGAGTTGGTGTCCTCCGATGATGGGGTTAGTGCCACTAGGAATTTGTAGTTGGCTGTTCCGGATGAACAGTCTGTTTTTTTCATTAATTTCTGCAACATTCGCGGTCTTCATTCCAATTTCCACTTTGTTGAACATCACCTTTCTTCTTATAGTCCTCACTCCTTACCGAAACTCAGATGTTTGATCGTTCTGATAGCAAACCCTATTCTGTTTCCTCCTACTGTCTCTTTCCTCAATTTTCAGCCAAAGGCGGATGTTGAGCATACGTGAGAAACGATGTTGTTTGTTCTCGTGCCTCTAATTTGGAGTTTCCGAATTTTCTACCTTGTGCCATAGGCTCTCTTGCCATTCTACGACTAAATTCATTTGTTCTGTTTATTTATCTCCTAATTCTACTGACTATCCTATATTCTTTGACTATTTAAACTCCAAAATAGAGAACATTCTCTCTTCTATTCCTTTCTCGGAAATCATCATATTAGGTGATTTCAATGTTCACCACCGCCAATGGCTTTCTTCTAGTTATCATGATACAGCTGGTGAACGTGAAATCCATTTCGCTATCCAAAACGACCTTAAGCAGTTAGTGCAGCTCCCTACTCGTCTTGGAGATGAACCCAACATTCCAGACCTTTTTCTAACTTCTAATCCTTTTCCTTATACTGTTAAACTCTTTCCAACTCTGGGTTCCTCCGATTATCTTCTTATCTCTGTATCCTCTTCTATCTCTTCAAGTCATCCGCAAGAAAGACCCCCTTTTGTTAAAAGGAAACGTTTGTGGCATTCCGGTGCCGCAAGCTGGTCGGACTTGCGGTCGTACTTCTTTGATTTCCCGTAGAATAATTATTGCTTCCGTGGGAGGGGTCCTTCGGAGTGTGATGAACGCATAACCGAGGTGATTTTCTCCGGCATGGAGGCGTACATTCCATTTTCTTTCTCTTCTACTAAACCCAACAAACCTTGGCTTAACTGCCTTCAGGAGGGATTGCCTTCAGGAATTACCGTCGTCTTCAAACTCCAGAAACTCACGCAACCTATATTTCATTCCGGAATCGTGAAAATCTATCCTTCGTAAAACCAAAAACTCTTTTCTCCGTAAAAAGTGCAAAGATCTTTCTGGTTCCTCTTCCTCACGCTCTTTCTGGCATTTCGCAAAAAAATGTCAACTCAAACTTTGCTTCTTCCTCTTTCCCTCATTTAGTATCTTTCGACGGTACAACTGCTGTTTTACCTTCTTCTAAAGCTGAACTCTTCGCTCAAACTTTTCCCTCTAATTCTACCTTAGACGATTCCGGAGCTATTCCTCCTCCTTCAATCCCCTCCAACTCATTTATGCCTAAAATTAGAATTTCTTCTAAAGAAGTTATTTCTCCTCTCTCTGAGCTTAATACTAAGAAGGTGTATGGTCCCGATGGTATTTCTCCTGTGGTTCGCAAAACTTGTGCTTCAGAGCTTGCACCTTGCCTTGGCAAACTATTCCGCCTTTGCTTTCTACTTCAACCTTCCCTACTTGATGGAAACGTGCGCTCATTCAGCTTTTGCCGAAGAAGGGGGATCCCTCTCAACCCTCCAACTACCGTCCCATTTCTTTGACCTCCATTCTCCCTAAAGTGTTCGAATCAATCCTTAACAGGAAGATTTGGAAACATCTCAATTCTTCTAATCTTATCTCTGATCCTCAGTATGGGTTTCATAAGAAACGCTCTACTGGTGATTTTCTTTCCCTTCTCTCTGACTATTGGTCCTCCGCTCTTCGGCATTTCGGTGAATCCTTTGCTGTAGCGCTGGACATATCGGAAGCCTTTGATAGGATCTGGCTCATAGCTATGATTTCCAAACTCCCCTCTTTCGGTATCTATCCTTCCCTCTGTGATCTTCTCTCTAATTTCCTTTCCAGTCGTTCTATACCTGCTGCTGTAGATGGCCACCGTTCTTCCTTTAAACCTATTAATAATGGTGTTCCTCAGGGTTCTGTTCTATCCCCAACATTTTTCCTACTTTTCATTAATGATCTTCTTTCTATTACTTCATTTCCTATCCACTCCTATGCTGATGACTCCACACTTAATTACTGCTTTCAATTTGAAAGACGTCCACCCCAACAGCAGTTATTAGACTCGAGAAGTCTAGCCTTGGAGCAACTAACCTCTGATCTTTCACGTATTTCAAATTGGGGCAAAGAAAACATGGTGGTTTTTAATGCCTCAAAAACTTAGTTCCACCATCTCTCCACTCGACACAATCTTCCACACAACTATGATATCTTCTCAAACATTCATCTGTTCTTAATTTTCTCGGTGTTTCTTTTTCTCGTGATCTTTCTTGGGAAGATCACATTACTTCTCTTTCTAAACAAGCTTCTAAGAGGTTGGGTGTTCTGAGGTGCCTTCAGAATTACTTCACGTCACCCCAGTGTCTTGCTCTGTATAGGGATGTTGTTCGTTCCTGTATGGAGTATGCTTCGCACATCTGGGGAGGTGGCTCCACTCATGCAGCTATCTTTGAGAAGGTGGAGTCTAGGGCATTTCGTCTCATCAACTCTCTTGCTCTTACTAACTCTCTACAATCTCTTTCTGCCCGTCAAATTGTTGCGTCACTCTCTCTATGCTATCGCTATTACAAAGAACACTGCTCTTCTGAAATCTCTCGTCGCATACCTTCTCCACTGAGAATAGCCTGGGCGATTCCACTTTCGACACAGTCTTATCCTTTCTCTGTCCAACTCTCCGACCCCAGACTTAACCTCTATGCTCAATCTTACATGTACTCTACTGGTAAAGTCTGAAGCACACTCCCTTCATCTATTTTCCCAACTTCCTATGACTTACACACCTTCAAACGTCGTGTATGTGGTCACGTCGGCTTTTAATTTGATCAGGTTTCAGTCTTTCCCCCTAACTCTGGTGGAGATTTTGGTAGTTTTGGTAGGCCACTGGCATTTGCCCACCAGAAGTGAGATAAAATATATATATATATATATATATATATATATATATATATATATATATATATATATATATATATATATATATATATATATATATATATATATATATATATATATATATATATATATATATATATATATATATATATATATATATATATATATATATATATATATATATATATATATATATATATGTATGTATATATGAGTAATTCAGTTGGTGGTGTGTCATCTTGCAAAGTGTTTGTTGACATATTAAAAATATCGAAATGTGTAATAAAAATTAAAAGCAGAAGTAGCCTTGATAAATATTTCTATTTACATTAACTAGATATTAATTGAATCATTTGGGATGATTTCATTCATATCGTCATACTGTAATGTCCTTTCACCATTTTCACCAGTTGCTTTTTCCCGAACAATCGAAGAAACAAGTTTTTGAAATATATTCACAGTCTTATTTGCCTCTTAATTTCCTGGTTTCTGAAAATGACTTGCATTTTTTTTTATTTCGAACCATGTTCTAAATAAAGGTACTCCTTTGATTCAGATAAGTTCTTGTGTCAATGTCACTGGCATTTTTAACTATTTCTCTAAACAATTCTTATACTCAAACACATCACCTTTACTTCTTAATAGTGATATAAGTCTTCTACAAATTTGGCTGGTGGCAAGAGTATTCATGCCTATTATCTTAAATTGCAAATTAATTGCAAGCAATTAATAAATTAATAAATTATTAATTAATAAATTATCAAATGCAAGCAATTAATAAATTCTAATAGACATTCCTTCTTTATTGGCCTACATGTATGACCACCAAATATATGAAATTTAAGAAAATTAAGAAGCATCGTATGTCTCAAACCGTGCCAGAATATTTTCACCTGCATTTACATTCTTTAGAGAGCATGATTAGCAAAGCTACAATATTTAGAGCTAAAAAAGAA
>SEYY01001790.1:60000-95000 GCA_009176605.1 Armadillidium nasatum | reverse complement strand
GTCGATAGTTTTCCGTCACAAATAATAATTTACGTATAGGTCCTAATGGCAATGAAATTAAACTAAATATTTAAAAGCATTCTGCTCACTCTTATAGAATTCTTAGTTCTTAAGGACTCATGATCATTTTAAAAGGACAATCACACCAAGTGTGAGTCTTGACTTTTGGATAGAAGGAGGACTTAGTCCCTTTCAACTCATTCTTTTGAAGATCGTTCTCTGGAAGAGGCACTTTTTTTCACTAGTCTTTTGAGAACCCATGGTTCTTTAAAAAAAAAATCTTTTGATCACTCTTGGAACGGAATGAACCACCTCTGTGATGAACCTACTCAATGAAATCAGAATCAGTGATCTTCAAGAATATAAAACTAAAAACCCCAACAGAAAAGATTAAGAAATATTCAATGAGAACTGAAAAGAGAGACGTCCGCCAGAATCACGATCAGAATTTTCAGCAACAAGTCAATCAGCAGAAGAAGAACTCGTATTTGAATAATAATATGGAAACATTAAATGATATAGATAACTAACAAAAATGGTTTTACTGAATATTCTCTATTTTTTTCAGGGGTAATTCATATTTGGACTATTCCGCAGATACCCATTAACACTGTACAAAATGAATAATAAAAGATCCGTTTACAAGAAAATTTTAAAACTAGTATTCAAAAATAGTATACGAACATTTTCACTAGTTCACACTAATACCGAAAATTTGTAATAACAGATGATTGTCGTTGATCTATCAATGTTCATTACTGGTATATGCTTTCGAATTCCCTGAAAATTTTGTCTCATCTATAAAAAGGTCAAAAATTAAACTGGATGGTTGCAGTGTCTGAAAAAATACATCGATTAAATTATAGCCGTGATGAATAATCTTCAGAGCTGTTCACATGAAATGAGTAGAGTTTCTGTTCGTGGGGTTTTCTCCATACTATCGCATGCGAAACATACAACGTTCTGAAAAGTTTGTATGTGCTCTTTCCAGGTTATAAGAAATGCTGTCTATCACATTCTCCTCCACTAATGTCTATGTTTTGTAGTACCCCAGTCGGTGGTTCGTTGTAGAAATGTACTTGCTCCCTGCAACGTTGGTGAATCGCAGCGAACGTTCCCTTTTCCAGACATCATCGAGTTGAATAAGTTTCTGCCTACAGACGATGAGCCAAATTCGGATACCCATTCGTTCGTCCATGCAAAAAATGTATATCAGCCAATCCTCCAATGTGTACACCTTACAACGAGATCGTATGTCAGATATCTGCAAATACAGATAATTTAAACGTTACAGATAGTTTACGGGTTTCTAGTTCTATAAAACCGTGACGTAAGATTTACTTATCTATTTATATTACCTGCAAAATCTATGATACAATATTGCATATGGACTTACAGAAAGGTATATATAAGATCGAGCGTCTCATCACATGCTGTCGCATCAGTTTGTATCCGTTGCTAATAACTCATTCATTGCTACTCCCGATAAGTTAACTACCATTATATATTTATATCATGGGGCATTCCTCTTTTAGATTAAGTCGCTGTAAGTTTTGAGCTGTGCATTTTGGAACCACTCTTGTTAGA
Source organism: Armadillidium nasatum (assembly GCA_009176605.1). Lineage (NCBI taxonomy): Eukaryota > Metazoa > Arthropoda > Malacostraca > Isopoda > Armadillidiidae > Armadillidium > Armadillidium nasatum. Next base: position 93,413 of record SEYY01001790.1, on the reverse strand, counting down.
TATATATATATATATATATATATATATATATATATATATATATATATATATATATATATATATATATATATCGTAAGTGTATGTATGTATGTATGTATGTATGTATGTATGTGTGTGTGTAAGTACGTGATGTGCATTAATTTATAATGTACAGAAACATGTAACTTTCTGGAAAGTTTGCGTGTGGTGATTCCAGGTTATTCAGAAATGCTGCCTAGCACATTCTATGAAATTCAGATTTAAAATTCTTAGAAAAATGAATTTTTTAGTCAGAATGAAAATTTAGAAATGAAATTCAAGTCAGTCAAATTTTTTTAAAGGAGAATAACGTAAAAATTCTTTAAAATTTTAAAGAAATTACTTTCAAAGAATATAGCGTATGTGTTTTCTACTTATCTATTGAAGGCGAATATTCTTTCAATATTAATTAAACTTTTCGATTTAGGTAAAATCTTTCAGAAATATTCTCTTTAATTAGTCCATGAAGCATCAAAAAAGCCACATACCAAACATATTTCTCTTTAACTCTTCATCTTTATCCGTATATTTTAAGAGCATTAAGAGAGTGATCACGTCTTTACATTGAATCGTCAGTTTCAATCATCTGTGATAGACAGGAACAGAGGAAGAGTCTCTTTGCCACGAAAGGAACTGAGAAACTCAATGAAGGAACACTCAAAATAAATCACACCCAAAGGACGGAAAATATAGAATATTTTTTTCCTTTCTAATCTTTTATAAAAATGATTCAAATGATGGTTTCATCTTCTGGTACTTGTATCAAACGCTATATATATATATATATATATATATATATATATATATATATATATATATATATATATATATATATATATATATATATATATATATATATATATATATATATATATATATATATATATTACAAAGAAACAATTTTTTTTTCTCTTTGTTTTTTTGCAGAAAATTTAAGTTGTTAATGTATCCGTTTCTTATTCACCTTCAAGAATTTAATTTTACCATAAATTAATATTGATAATGACGATGTCTTTTAAACTCTTCATATATAATTATATGTCCCGCCCGATTCTCGTCTTTAATTAAAAAATGTCCAAAATTAGGATAAGGGACTATGTTCCAAAATTTAACATGTGAAATTTAGCATAAATATTGCATCTGGGTTTAAAGGATGAAAATGAGTGGAAAGACGTTTCATACGAGTCCTTCTCAAAAAAAGGAGGTATGCGATTGAAGTTCAGAAAATCAGTATCCGTTGTAATAGAAATAGTATAAGAAGACTGACTCATCAATTTGACAAGAAGAGAAAAACTGAAGAGAATTAGTGAGAGCAAAAGTGTTGATAAGACAAAAAATAAATAAATTAACCCCACCTTTTCTAAGAGAGCTGAATGAGTGGGACCATTCAAAATATGAAAAGCATACTCGATACAGTAGACATCCCTATAAACACCAAACAGCTCAAGTGATGAAGAAAATTCTAGTGTAACCTCAGAACACCCAAATTTTAAAAGCTTTGTTTTGTAAGAAAGATAAAATGATCATTCCAGAAAAGATCAAAAGAAGAAGTCAAAAAATGTTAATTCGTTTTCTTAGCATTACAATTTCCTTTTCTTTAATTAAATTTAAATTTTTTAAATGATGAATTCAAATAAAGAAATATCAAGTGAATTTGTTCTCAAAAGTGTATTGAGCGAGTTCAATACCTTTAAAAAGAAAACGGGCAATCCATTAATTTTAAAATGCAAAATATGTTCATTAGAAGAAAAAAAAATCCAATCGCGAAACGACGAATAATTTTAATCAAGGTTCATCATCGATTTCAGAAGTCAGATTCGTGGAATTCAAAGATACTTATATTTGAAATATTCAAACAACTGAATTCCGGTTCGGATCTGCGTTTGAGAAATTCCAAAATTAGGTGCAATTTGATTCGAAGGTTCTGGAGTTATTTTTGATCCGGACTCGAAAGTTACCGGGTTCACCCATCACTCATCATATATATATATATATATATATATATATATATATATATATATATATATATATATATATATATATATATATATAATATATATATATATATATATATATATATATATATATATATATATATATATATATATATATATATATATATATATATATATATATATATATATATATATATATATATATATATATGGACCGACCGGGGCCCCGGGTACGGGCCCGGTAAACCCAGGCAATTTTTACTGACCCCGGCACCAGTCCCGGCCCCTGTTAAAAATCAGGAAAAACTGGGGTTTGCCAGCCGGGGTTAAAATGGCAAATTATACTTATTAAGGGGACAGTCCAATTTCAATTTTTTTATATAATTTTCAGCTGATTCTTCTGAAATTTTCAGTGTTTATAGCTTTCTTGCCTTTGAAAAAAATCCATTTCTAGCGTTTTTCTGAGTCTATAACTGTTAAAAAGTTTTTTTTGGAAATTTGACCCTTTTTCAAATGAATGCTCGGGCCAAACCACTTTTTGGAATGACGTGAAATTTAGACTGTTTATTTAGAATTCTATTGGCTACAAAAGCTTCCAACAATCTTTTGTTCCCAGAGTAATAAAAAAATTGTTATAAGCCCAAAACTGGCCAACTATTGGAAAAAATATATTTTTAAATACTTTTTCGAAAAAAAAAAAAATTACAAATTTCATATTTTTGGTGAATGTATAGAGGAGAGATGGGGTTACAAATTCCTCTCAATACTTTATTCGATGCGATTCGATGGTTTCGAGATATAGCTTCTCAAAAAAGGTCCATTTTTGGCCAAATTTCAAAAATTCACAAAGTTTGAGAGGCTATATCTCGCTCCAATCAAATAGAATTTAATAATGCACTAAATACTTTGCCCTGTCCCTCCTTTAAACAATATCCAAAAATAAAAAAAATTAGTAGGTAGCGATATTTTTTTAAAATATTTTCTTTCTCCGGAAGGATACGATTTTTGCTAATGTTTTTTCAAGAGCTTATAACTTTTTTTTCTAGACGTAATATCAAAAATCTGTTCCCATTAATGCAAGAAATTGGGACTAAGGTTATTCAGTTAAATTTTAAGCTCATGTGGACCAGTGGTTTGACACCGCAATTCATTTTGTTTCAACTTTGGGCCCAAATAACTTTCAAATCGTTATAGATTCAGAAAAACGTTCGAAATAAACTTAGAACTTCGAGAAAAAATGAATATACCCTGAAAATTTCCGCTCAATCAGTCAAATAATAAAAAAAAGTTTCAGACATAAAAGAAAATTAAGATTTTTTTCTTGTTTTTTCAATATTTTCTTTTCCTTTCTGTTTCTTTTGACCGCTCCTCTTCTGCCAGTGAATGTTCATTTTTGTGCTTTGATTTTAGATCGCCCCATAAAGATTTGGTTGAAAAAATTTTTACTTGGGGCATCCAGAGATCCTCTTCTAATTTCCTGACTGCATATGTTACATTTAGCTATTTCGAGCCTAAACTGAAACATTGCAAAGCACTCCCATATGGCTGAAGCTGATCTTTTAGCCATATTTACTGAAAATATAAAAAATAATAATTTTGAAATAATGTAGCTAAATGATACAAGTTTGATACCTAGCAATAAAATGACAATGATATGTAAATACAGTTTATATTGATAATTTTATCTTACTTATTTTCCAAACTTTACCTTAGGGTCTTACCTATGTAAACCTGTTGAATCACTATTGTGAATCAGGAAAAAAAATTCAACAACTTTTGTACTTTTTTTTTAAACTTTTATTATACAAATCTGTAATTTTTTGATTTTTTTTTATGAGAAAATGCATATAATCATTAATTTAAATGAATGTTGGCTATTCTACTCCTTCCTTTTAATTAAATAAACATCAATTAAATTTGTATCTAATTTTTTTAAGCTAATATTTCATTGCTTTTGACCTCTACAAATTTTATGCAACCCCGGCCCCGGTTCGGTCCCTATATATATATATATATATATATATATATATATATATATATTATATATATATATATATATATATTATATATATATATATATATATATATATATATATATATATATATATATATATTGTTCAGTAGCAATAATTCTAAGGTAGATCAAAGATGTATTTTTCTTTCAATAGATTTGAAGAGACAGAACAGAATACAGAGCTAATGCGATCAGTGTAACCCAGAGGTGAAAAAATTCAATAAAATAAGGATAAGGATTGGAATTTCAAGATAATCAGGGATATGAATTATTTAGTCTTGTCAACTCCAAATGCAAGAGTTTTTTTTATAAATATTTTAATTAGCTTAAATTTTTACTTATGATACACTTTATATTTGCTTTTGATTTAATCTCTAACCTCTCCCAGTTATTGATTGTCCTCGAAGCTTGATTGTATTTAATTTCAAGAATTTGATAGCTGCTCAAGAGTAATTTTTATGCAACCAGTTGATAGCCACAAAAATCAAGCTGACCACCTTTGAAATATACAATTAACCCTATCATCGTAAATGTTTAGAAAATTTTGACAGTTTTAGTAAAATTTTATTAAATAATAATAATAATAATAATAATAATAATAATAATAATAATAATAATAATAATAATAATATAATAATAATAATAATAATAATAATAATAATAATAATAATAATAATAATAATAATAATAATAATAATAATAATTCAATTCAATTCACAAAGCTTTATTCAGGAAATGGTACATTTACAGGTTTAAAGTTAAAAGTAGGTCCGATTCTACTAAATTCAATAATAATCTTAATAATAATATTGTGACTGTTCAGTTCCCTGAAATAATAATAATAATAATAATAATAATAATAATAATAATAATAATAATAATAATAATAATAATAATAATTATTATTATTATTAATAGTAGCAGTAGTAGTAGAAGAAGAAGAAGTAGTAGTAGTAGTAGTAGTAGTAGTAGTATTAACTGCCAAAAGGATTATTTTTCAAACTTAAACCTTTTTTAGAAATTTACTGCCCACTTTTTTCGGGTAAGAACTCTTTTAATTAACACATTCTCAAAGCTAATAATATAATCGAATGAACAAAATAATAATGATTAAAATAACAAAATAACTAAAAAAATATTATAAAATTACTATAAAAAATAAATAAATAAATGTATATAAAATTTAACATATAGAGAAAAGTTCCATTGTATGTCGAAATCTCACTTCAAAATTATAACATATGAATGCAAATTTTCATTTAATTTAGGTTTGTGATGCCAAATATATAAAGATTCCAGCAAATGGAGGTCCGGCTTATGCTCACAATCTAAAATTTTAAAACTTGAATTCTGTATCGGAAGATTTAATTGAAGAGAATGAGTGTTAATAGAAAAATAAGGGAGATGATGGAACTGGTCCAAAGTTCTGAAGAAAACACCTTTGTGTTCAGCATTGCGGATTGAAAGACTTCGAGTACTCTTTCCAATATATGCAACATTCCAGCTGTCACAATTGTATTTATATATTAGTGATGAGCAAAATGGTGTAGGAAGTCTTTCAATAGACTTGAACAACTTTCCAATTTTGTAATTATTATTAAAAACTAGTTTAAGATTAAGATAGGGGTAATTAATTTTTAATATTCCATTAATATTTCGTTTAATTTGATAATTCATTCACGCCAAAAATGGCAACTTGAGGAATAAAAGTTCTTTAGGTACGATGTATTCTTTAAATACAGCTGTGGTACTGCCAATATTAGAAAGCCTACTCGAAGTCTTTCAATCCACACTGTTGGGCACAAAGGTGTTTCTTCAGAACTTTGAACGAGTTGAATCATCTCCAACTTATTCTGCTATTAACACTCATTCTCTCCAGTTAAATCATCCAATAGAGGATTCAAGTTTTAATATTTTAGATTTTGAGCATAAGCCTGACATCCATTTGCTAGAATCTTTACGTATTTGGCATCACAAACCTAAATTAAATGAAAATTTGCATTCAGATATAATTTTGATGTGAGATTTCCACATGTGATATAATTTTTCTTTACATTTTAAATTTTATTTACATTTATTTATTTATTTAATATATTAATTTTATAGTATTTTTTACGGATATTTTTTAATTTATTTATTATTTTGTTTATTATATTGTAAGCCTTGAGAATGGGTTGATGGAGTTCTCACACGAAACTTGTCGCCAGTAAATTTCTTAAAAATGATTAAGTTTGTTATGATCCTTTTGGCAGTTTAAAGTTTCGCCTAAAGAAAAAGAAGTGTTCTCTTAACTGTCCCACTTAATAATAATAATAATAATAATAATAATAATAATAATAATAATAATAATAATAATAATAATAATAATAATAATAATAATTATTATTATTATTATTATTATTATTATTTAAAATATTATTATTATTATATATACTAGTATAAGGTATTAATTGACTCCAACAATCAGTTTGACGTTTGATAATTACTAAGTAGCAAAATGGTTGTTAAAATTGAGCTAAGGAAATATTTCACCGAATGAAGGATTGAATCGTCTTTCCCTTCAATTATTTAAGGAACATCTCAGAACAAATATCAAAAACACAAACTGCAAAATCATATTTTCCTTACAGATTTATCTTATTACTCGAACTATTTCCAGAATTCTCAATCTGCACAATAAAATGTGGGTAACCTTTAAAATATTCCAGTTTTTTCGCGTCTGTTCAGTGCTTGTAAAGTCAAGGTTTTGTCGTCCACACTTCAACTTCTTCATTCACTTACAAGAATTTAATATTCAAATAAATTTTAATGGCAAACTAAAATTTAAACAAATGATTAAAATTATTACTCTGACACCACTAGTGTCGTTATAAGAAACCGAAATGATTATATTTAGTGGATAATTATTATTCTTTGGAGAAAATGGTTTATCTTATTATCATAAGGGTTATGATTGCTTTGTCGGCCAATATTATATATATATATATATATATATATATATATATTATTATATATATATATATATATATATATATATATATATATATATATATATATATATATATATATATATATATACTCGTATATTAGTGACAGGATCTCTATTCTAATTTAATAATAGCTAAAAGTATTTTGACAAATTTGAAGATTTATTGCCAACTAGTTTCGAGTGATTTAAAGCTTCTATCTATTATTATCAAGGTTTTGAGTACAATGAAAAATATAATATCAAAATTTATGAAATATATAAAATAAAATAAAAAATATTACATAAAAGTTATATAGATAAATAAATAAATAAAAATCATTAAACAGAAATAAATAGTAAAAAGTACGACCAAAGAAAGAAATTGATATTGTTTTTATACTATTTCAATTCTAAACATTCAAATATCAAATTGACAATGGACGTTGAAGAGGAAGATTCCTTCGCATTTCTTGATGTAAAAATATATAAAAAAAACAATAAATTTCAAATTAGCATTTATGGAAAACCAACATTCACAGAATTAACTACTAAATTTAGTCTTTTTATCCCACTTTTACAAAATTAATTTCATTAAAACACTTTTCGATAGAGCATGCAAGATCTCATCTACATACATTAATCTTTCAAATGAAATAGACTTTTTTTAATTCAATTCATTTACATAAAAATCAAAAAAATCTCCAACCCTGACTCAAAGTTGAAAATAGGTAGAAGCTTTTGGTCACTAAGAACTAGTCCGCAATAAATGTTTACCTGTCTTAATTCTTTTAGCTATTATTATATATATATATATATATATATATATATATATATATATATATATATATATATATATATATATATATATATATATATATATATATATATATATATATATATATATATATATATATATATATATATATATATAAATATATATAACCTAAATAAAAATAATACCTAAAAAAAAAAAAAAATAAAAAGTAAGATCATACAAAGATAAAAAATAATAAAAAATAACTAAAACTTATTAAGTATGTTGAAAACTATGCTTTCGACCTCAACACCCGGAGGTCTTTATTCAAGGTATTTGTGAGGAGTGAAGAAAAAGGAAAACTGAAACATCTACTCCAAGATGAAGACTCAAACAATCAAATTTTGTTGGTTCGGAATTATGTACAAAATTTGTAAGAAAATGCTTTCAAAATATTTTTGTAAAACTTCTCATCTTTTATTAAATTATTCAAAATATCATCAATTTTCACTTCGCCAGGGGACCGATTAAAATTATTAGTATTTTTAATGATGAAAGATTCTAAATACTTTCTTTTATTGTTATTTTGGCAAGAAAATAGCAATTTTGCCAAACTCATATCGATTATGTGATTATTTCTTCTCTATGCTGGCTGATACAACGCAGAGTTACGATCACATCACCTCAGACTATAGTTATGTTGATAAGTACGTCTTTCAAAATCATAATTTTCTCCATAGTACCTACCATCACGATTCTTACAACCTATACTATAGACCCCTACATTCTCATTTAGATATAAATTTTCTTTTAAGAGTATTAGGAACAGATTGTACAAAAGATACCGTGTTTGAAAACAGTCTTTTAATTATGGGATCAACATGAAATGGAATGATAATTCTTTCATTATGATCTTTCTTTAGTTTCTTTTTCTTAACATTAGTCCCCACCTCTTCAAATTCATATACACTGGTATTCTTCTCATTCGTTTCATAGAAAAATGGGCATTGTTGCATCACAATATATTAGAGCATTAAAAATCTGTTCTCCTTCCTCTTAGGGATGAGCTAAAGAATTTGGAGATGAGCGCAAAATTGTGCGTACCATTGGGCACTGGAGTGAGATGGGAAGTACCCTTAATACCCTATATACCCAATGAGGGGTAACTTCATCACATCGAGAGCACTACTTCCCTCCCCCGAATGTGTATATATATATATATATATATATATATATATATATATATATATATATATATATATATATATATATATATATATATATATATATATATATATATATATATATATATATATATATATATATATATATATATATATATATATATATATATGGTTTTGTCAAATTCCTTGGCACCAATTGATACCTTTTCTGAGGGGGAGGTTTGAAAAAACAAAAATGATATTAATTTCACGTGCGAGAAAGGCAAAACATATAATTGTAAAATCTGTTCATCGAAATAACGATAGAAATAATTATAAAATAGTGTAGGCAACACCTCTTCCTTCAACATCTCTCCCCCACAACTTCACTCATTATGTAATCATAAAATCAGTGCTTATATTTTATGTGAGTTAAACGTTAGTGTTTGCTCAGATTTAACGGAAATTATTCTCTTGCACTTCATTTAGTTTTTGTTTATTTTTATTAGAGATAGTCACCAGATAGAAAACAAACATAAGTGGCAGTCAAAGTGTCGGAAAAAGTGATCCAATATACTCTCCTTCAAAAGAGAAACTTTCTCTCATATATGTACTAAAAATTTTTTTAGAATAAACCTGTTAGAAGAGCAGTGTCATGAACTGTAACTGATGCGTGGGAAATTAATAGTATGAACACCAACAGCACTAAAATGTAGTATTAAAAAGTTGAATAAATTGCACAATAAACAGTAGAACCCCCAAAAAATAAGAGAATGAAATGAAAGAGTCACAAAGTTTTCCAGTAACACAAGTAAAGTGGAACAGACAGATAAAGAATTATTTGATTCGCTCGTTCTCATGCTTTAGATCTCAATGACACAGAAGATGAAAGAAAGTTCTTAAACTTTTCAGAAAAATAAAGCCTAAAAAAAACTATGATGCGTGATAAAATGATATCCTAATCACTTAAAAAGAAATGGTCACTCTCGGCAACTTGTTTCGAAAAATCAGTCATTCTAAGTAATTTATCTTCAGATTTTCAGCCACGCAGCCACGAGTGAATAATTAGAATACATTATTAAGCCATCAATGTCAAGAGGAACAACTATATATAAGAAAGAAATATATCAAATGAGAAATTATTACAACTATTACAACGGACATCGCTCTTTTGAACTCTCCCGTCGCATGCCACCTTCATTGGGAAGAACTCGTTCCACACGCCATTCTATACATTCTCATCCTTTCTCTGTCCAACTCTCTGACACCAGACTTAACAGCCATGTTCATTCTTACATGTACGCTACTGGTAAAGACTGGAACACGTTCCCTTTAGCTGTTTTCCCAACATCCTTTGACCTGCACAATTTTAAACGCCGTGCATCGGAACATGTCGGCCTTTAATTAGTAGGCCTCAGGCCTTTGCCCACCGGAGGAGATAAAAAAATTTACTATATTTGTTTGATGAAATGCTGTAAAGGTCATTGATACCCAAACTGGTTTAATTTTGTATTACAACAAGCACTTGGGGAAAATCCCAGAAAATTTTAATGTCTGATATTCTGATATTCTGATATATAATATTAGTTTTTTTTATTATTTTTATATACCAATTATTTATATATAATATTTTATAATGGACCCCTTAGCTCATATTATGAACCCCCCCAAATAAAATTTTAAATTAAGAACCACCTCAAAACTTCTGTGGTTCCTTAGGGGTCTATGTGGACCCCGATTAGGAATCGATAGTCTAATTTAAGGATTTAATTTTTAAATTTCCTTCTTTAGTGTCAATTAATCCATCTCTTTCTATCCTTCTTTCTAACTTCCTTTCAGGTATATATATATATATATATATATATATATATATATATATATATATATATATATATATATATATATATATATATATATATATATATATATATATATATATATATATATATATATATATATATATATAAAGTACTTTCTATACTTGTCCTTCTCTCTGATATCCTTTCCCGTCATTGTATAGCAGTTATTGTAGACGGCCAAAGTTGATCTTTTAAATCTATAATTAGAGATGCTGATCAGGGAGCTGTCCCATCCCCTCTTTTTCTACTTTTATTTAATGACCTTTTCTCTATTGTTTCATCTACTATCCACTCCAATGCCGATGACTCCATCTTTCATTCGTATTGCTTTCATTTTAAAATGCGCTCCGCCTAAAGTCAATTAATCAACGCTAGGAGGAAAGCCCTGGAACAAGTAACTTGTTATCTTTTTCATATTTCTAACTGGGTCAGAGAAAATATGATTGTTTCAAATGCCTCAAATATTCATTTTCTTCATCTTTCAACTCAACGTAACCTTGCTTACTGCACAGCTATGAAATTTCCTTCAAAAACACAAATCTCAAATTTTCATCTGTTCTTAATATTATCGGTGTTCCTTTTTCTCGTGACCTTTCTTTGAATTATCACACTACTTTTTTTCCGAAACATCGTAATTTCTTCTAGTCATCTCCAGTTGTAGTTGTATGCTCTATATAGGGTTGCAATTCGTCCCAGTATGGGGCACACCTCACACATCTGAGGTAGCTCCTCTCACACAGCTCCCCTTGAATAGGTGGATTCTTAAACTTTTCGTCTTATTAAATCTCCCTCTCTAATATATATATATATATATATATATATATATATATATATATATATATATATATATATATATATATATATATATATATATATGAAAATCGACGACAGGATAGGGTCATGTAAAGAGAACAAAAAGCAAGGACAACAAGACTAGCCATCCGGCCTTGTGATTACTCTGCCAACGGCTTGTAACAACTCCAGAACCAGCATTGGAAACCATAGCTCAGAGAAGCACGATCTTCTGGAGGGCGGCTAGAATCGGGCTTACGCTCGGTCTTCGGAAATGTACAATATCAGGTCTAAGATGGCTGGGCAGAGAGAAAAAGGTGATTGGAGATGTGGTCCCCTTTGAGATACAAGGCGAACAAATTCCCTCCCTGAATTGGAGAGGAATGTGTAAATTTCTGGGAGCCGAGTTCAACCTTCGGGGCCACTCATAATGGGTTGGTGCGCGCATGGTAGAAGATCTTCGCAAGCTCTCAGCAGCATTCCTCAAACACCAGCAGAAGATGATGCTGCTGAGGGCATATTTGGTGCCGAAAAGTTACTATTCTCTGCTCCACCAAAAGATCACGGTGGGGACGTTGAGAGCGATTGACCGCGCTGTTCGGGCCTCGATCCGAAAAATTTTACATCTTCCAGGGGACACCCCAGTCCCAATGATTCACAATCACCCAGGAGAGGGTGGACTGGGGGTCTCGGAGCTCGAGGTGGTGGTCCCAGGATTGCGTGAAAAGCTTCAGCTTCGTTTGATGGCCAGGGTTGGTGTCTGGGAGCATGTAGCTCGGGGCATTCAAGTCCCGGTCTCGGGCCGAGCTCGCAGGACTCTGGTGACAGAGTTCTGTGACGGTTCGGGGCTGGGCGAGTCCCTGCGGCAACCCATATGCCACTCCTTGATCAGAGATGGTACAACCATGATGAATGGCTCCACGTTTGTGGATGCCATTAAGGTCCGTTTAGGTGTAATAAACACCAAAGAAAGAGCAGTGAGGGGAAGGCCACATGTCCTGCGGGATAAATTGTGCGATCTCGGATGTCCAAGAATAGAATCGTTGGGACATATCCTGCAGGAGTGTCCGACGGTGGCGGGTCTGAGGATCCAACGTCATAATGCTATTGGCAACGTCCTGAAGGCGGCGTTGTTAGATAAAGGCTATAGAGTGGTGACAGAACCAACGATCCCTACGGATGTTGGCATCCGTAGGCCAGATCTAATTGCTTGAAAGAATGACACGGAGTGGGTCATTAACACCACGGTGTGTGCTGATGGTCATGGCGCTAACATGAGTGCGGTCTACCAGCTCAAGTGCACATATTACGACACCCCGGGAATAAGAACCTGAGTAAGCGCCACTACTGGCCTTCAGATGGTGAACGTATCAGGGCTGGTAATGAATTGGCGAGGGGACTTGTGTCCCAGGTCCCACACCTTGTTGAGAAATCTGAATGCTGTCTCCGCTATTAAGCTCATGGAGGTGAAAAATATGGAGGGCTCTGTAAGGATGCTAAAGTTTTTCCGAGGTGCCTCCGGCCGCTGGAGGTGAGTCGGCCGTCAGCCTGTTATTGGTGGGCAGGGGTCGGGAGTTCTTCAGCAAAGACTCTCGCCCACCACGAAACCCGCCCGTGGTGCAATTCTCTGTTGTAAATAGTGGACGTTTAAGGATGCATTTTACCCGTACCCCCTTGAGTTGGAGGGGGTGGCTGCTCCTCGTGGTGCTAACGAGGAGAGAGCCAAGAAGATTCTGCCCGAAACTTTATTTTTTATTTTATTAATTTATTTATTCATTTATTGCTCATGACATTTTACGCATCTTTTTATTTATGGAATTCATTAAGGGCCAGAAAGATCAGTGTTGCAATAGTTAAGTCCGCCAAGATATATGGCTTATGTATATTATTAAATAATTTTTATATTTATTATTTATCAATTATTTTGCTCATTTATTTATGTTATAATTTGATTATTAGAATTATGTGCATTGTACAACAATCAATTAACAAAAGTAGATAGAAAATTTGGCTTTTCTCACTCTGAGTTTTTCAGCTGTCCCTTAGGGGCATCCACAACATCGTGCGCTTGGCACTGCGTGGGGTCGGGTCCCCCCCCCCGACGGTTCGGGACTGGGTATTATGTACCCAGTGAAGATAACTGTAGGTAGTGATTGTAAGTTAAGTATACAATCAAACTGGTGATGGGTTTAAGTAGAGTAGTGGAGGGGAAATATATATTCAAAAATTAGTTGAATAACGGTGCTGGTCCTACCGAAAGAGTGAAAGCCCTACCTGAGAGTTTCTATATGACTCATGGACCGGCATTGAGACCAATGAGCCGAAAAACATTATCATTTTGGAGGGCTCTGGGAGAACTTTTAAGAGCAGATGGGAAAAAATGCTGGTTCCACTAACAGGGTGAAAACCCTTCCTGGGAAAGGAATGTATATTATATATATATAATATAATATATATATATATATATATATATATATATATATTATATATATATATATATATATATATATATATATATATATATATATATATATATATATATATATATATATTATATATATATATATATATATATATATATATATATATATATATATATATATATAATATATATATATATATATATATATATATATATATATATATATATATATATATATATATATAATATATATATATATATATATATATATATATATATATATATATATATATATATATATATATATATATTATATATATATATACTTTACTTACAAATAGAGAAAATTAAAAAAGCAGAGAAGATATTTAACAAATGTTGCTCCACAATTCAACGCCATTTTTCAAATCTGATATATAGATTATATATATATATTATATATATTATATATATATATATATATATATATATATATATTATATATATATATATATATATATATATATATATATATATATTTATATATATATATATATATATTATATATATATATATATATATATATATATATATATATTATATATATATATATATATATATTATATATATATATATATATATATATATATATATTATATATATTATATATATATATATATATATATCACCACTGTTCAGGAGGGGTTGTTACATCAATAAGATACTAAGAAAAACCCTACAAGTCCTACCTAACTCAAATATCTCTGTTATTCTAACATTCCTGACTCTATCTCTTCTACCTTTACAACCATCGCTCTCAGACCCTTCATTTCGAAAATCTCAACCTTTTTCTCTTCCTTGCATTCAACCTCTATATCTAGCTCCCATGCATAACCACCGGTATACAGTCTCATTCAAACATTTTCACCTTTTCCTCTCTTGACAATCTTCCTCAGCTCCGGATATCCTTAAAGCCTCCCAACACTTTCTACCCATCTCTTATTCTATGTCTTACTTCATCACCCACACTCCCATTTCTCACCAAAAGATTTACCCCTAGATATTTAAATGAATGAACCCACTCCGATCTTTCCCTCCCTACTTTAATTTGCATTTCGTCTCCCTCACCTACACCTCTCTCTCCTCTATCCACATTTTTCATCCGTAATATTTACTCCTACCCGCATTCACTCTTAAGCCCAACTCGTCACAACCTTTTACAAACTCTTCCACCGTAACCTTCAAAACCCCCCCTGTGTCTCCGCCAAAAGTATATATATATATATATATATATATATATATATTATATATATATATATATATATATATATATATATATATATATATATATATATATATATATATATATATATATATATATATATATATATATATATATATATATATATATATATATAATATATATATATATATATATATATATATATATATATATATATATTATATTATATATATTATATATATTCTATGAACGTCAGGAAGGCCAGTGGCCCGGATGGCATTCCCCCTCGTGTTCTGAGGGAGTGTGCTTCCGAGTTGGCCCCTGTCCTCGTTCAGCTCTACTCTCTATGCCTTAATACTAATACTTTTCCTCTATGCTGGAAGCGTGCGTTGGTTCAGCCGATCCCGAAAAAAGGTAGCCGTTCTGACCCTTCTAACTATCGACCTATAGCTCTCACTTGTGTTCTATCTAAAATTTTTTGAAACTCTCCTCAACTCTCATTTCCTGGATCATTTGGAGTCTCATTCTCTTCTCTCTGATCACCAGTATGGCTTTCGTCGCTCGAGGTCAACTGGTGACATACTTTTCCTATCTCACTGATCTATGGTCTTCTGCCCTTAGGGACTTCGGGGAGTCTTGTGTGGTGGCGCTTGACATATCCAAGGCTTTCGACCGGGTATGGCATGCGTCGCTACTCTCTAAGCTCCCTTCCTTTGGGTTTCCTCCTTCTCTTTGCTTACTCTTGTCTAGTTTTCTCTCAGATCGTTCCATTTCGGCAGTTGTAGATGGAGCGACCTCTTCCTCCTTTTCTGTCAACTGTGGTGTTCCTCAGGGTTCTGTTTTATCTCCAACTTTATTCTTACTTTTCATTAACGATCTTCTCCACTGCACTTCTAACTCTGTTCACTCTTATGCTGATGATTCAACTCTACATTCTTCTACTCATTTCAAATCTGCTCCCTCTTTTGCTTCTAGACTTGCTTCTCGTCTTCAACTTTCCGATTCTATTTCTTGCCGATCTGGATGGAATTTCCCGGTGGGGGACATAGCAACCTTGTGAAATTCAACTCTTTAAAAACTCAACTTCTTTACATCTCCCTCTCAAAAACACCTCCTAACTTTCCTATCCTCTTCGATGGCTCTCCCGTCTCACCTGTAAATAACATTAACATTCTTGGTCTAAACATAAACAACAAACTGTCTTGGAAACCACATATCACAATGGTTGCTAAAGCTGGCCTCTAAGAAGCTGGGAGTTCTGTTCAGGTTGCGAGAGTTTTTTTCTTCTGAGCAGTTACTCCAGATATATAAGGGTCTTATTCGCCCTTGTATGGAGTACTGTTCTCACATTTGGGGGGCTCTGGCTCCTCCTCTCTTCTGGATAGGGTTGAGGTTGAGTCAAAAGCTAAAGATTAATAAACTGTCCCCTACTTTCAAACTCTCTTGACCCTCTGTCTCTGCGACGTGACGTTGGCGCGCTATCTCTTTTCTACAGTACTACAATGGCAGGTGCTCGAGGGAATTGGCCTCTCGCATTCCTCCACCGTTGCGTCGTCCTCGTTGCACGAGGGGTGCCCTGCTTTCGCACCAATTTTGTGTGGACGTAGGGAATCCCAGGCTAGCCCGTTGTGGTACCTCCTTCTTTCCAGCCACCTCTATTCTGTGGAATTCTCTACCATCTTCTATTTTTCCAACTGTATTTAATCTTCCACTCTTCAAGTTTCTTCCGTCTGCGCCCACCTGAGGGCTGTGCGTTAGGTGTGTGTGTTTGTGTGAGTTTGTCTTGTGTGTGTGCCCCCTCCTTGAAAAGGGCTCTGCCCGTGAGTGGTGGCGTTTTGTAAAAAAAAAAAAAAAAAAAAAAAAAAAAAAAAAAATAATATATATATATATATATATATATATATATATATATATATATATATATATATATATATATATATATATATATATATATATATATATATATATATATATATATATTTATATATATATAACATACGTATCTCATGCATCCTGTTGTTTCCTTATTCTCACCCCTCTACCTGCCCTTTCCATTGATCTCACCACTTTGTCAATAAATAAATTAAATAACCCCGGAGATACTACACAACTCTACCTCAATCCGATATTTACATTAAAAAAAAACTCAATTTCCATTCTATTTACTCTCACACATGCTATACTATTCCTGTAAAATGCTTTAATACCCTCCAGTACTTTCTTCTCAATTTCACACTCACTCAAAATCTCCCACAGTTTACTCTTGTCTACCCTATCGTAAGCTTTTTCCAGATCCATAAAACATATAAACACATCCTTCCCTTCATATCTACATTTCTCCTCAATCAATTTTAAAGTGAAAACCTGATCCGTACACCCTCTTTCTTCTCTAAACCCTCCTGTTCCTCATATATCAACCCACCAACCCCTATCCTTCCCAATAAAATTCTACCATACATTTTTCCCGTCATGCTGAGCAAATTTATAACCTTATAACTCACATATTCAAATTTATCACTTTTTCCTTTATAAAAACGGACCATACACAGATCTTGAAAATCTTGAGGCAAATTTCCAATTTTCTAACATAAATTAAATAATCTTGCCAGCCATTCTACTATACACCCTCTTTTCCCCCAACATCTCTCCACTTATCCCATCCAAACTTGTCGATTTATCCCTCTTCCCTTTACCAATATCTTCTACCAAAATCCCCCTCTTATCCTCACCTACCATTCCTATTCCTTCACTCTGCACCACCTCAGCCTCCCTCCTTACCTCACTCACATTTAAAAGCCTACTAAAATATTCCACTCATCTTTCCCTAACCTTTTCTACTTGTCTTATTTCTACATCTATTTCTTTTATCTTCCTACTCCTATTATTTCCCACTAATTTTTCATGGGCCCCGTTATGGGGGGAAAAACAGGGCCATGCCCCCCACCCTAGGTCTTCAACCTCGCAAGAACCTTGAGCCCATATATATATATATATATATATATATATATATATATATATATATATATATATATATATATATATATATATATATATATATATATATATATATATATATATATATATATATATATATATATATATATATATATATATATATATATATATATTATTATTTTTTTAATTTCCCTCTGGTGGGCAAAGGCCAGAGGTCTACCAAATTTCCACCATAGAAAGGATTAAATCGGGATCTTGGTCAGATAAAAGGTCACCATGTCTCGCGACACGGCATTTAAAGGTGATTAAGTCATAGGAAATTGGGAAAATAAATGAAGGGAGTGTGTTCCAGACTTTACCAGTAGTGTATATGTAAGATTGAGCATAGCGGTTAAGTCAGGGGTCAGAGAGTTGGACAGAGAAAGGATAAGACTGTGTAGAAAGATTTGTCCCACGAACTCTTTTCAAAGGAGGAGGTATGTGACGAGAGAGTTCAGAAGAGTAGTGTCCGTTGTAATAGTGATATTATAGAGAGACTGACGCGACAATTCGACATAAAGAAAGAGATTGAGAGAATTAGAGTAGGAGAGTTGATAAGACGAAAAACCCTAAACTCCACGTTTTCAAGAAGAGCTATATGAGTGGAATCACCCCAGATGTGTAAAACATACTCCACACAGGGTGAACAACACCCCTATAAAGAGCAAGCAACTGGTGTGGTGTGAAGAAGTTCTGAAGGTGCCTCAGAGCACCCAACCTCTTTGAAGCTTGTCTAGAAAGAGATGTAATGTGATCTTCTCAAAAAAGATCACGAGAAAAAGAAACACCAAGAATATTAAGGAGAGATGAAGGTTTGAGTTGTGTGTTTTCGAAGAAGGTATAATAGTTGTGTGGAAGATTGTGGCGAGTAAAGAGATGGAGGAATTGAGTTTTGAGGTATTGAAAACGACCATATTTTCTTTGCCCTAATTTGAAATGCTAGATCAAAGGTTAATTGCTCCAGGGGCACCCTCCTTGCGTCTATTAACTGTTGATGGGAGGGACGCCATTGAAACTGAAAAGAGTAATGAAGGGTGGAGTCATCAGTATAGGAATGGATAGGAGATGAGGTAATATAGAGAAGGTCATTAATGAAAGGCAGGAAAAGTGTTGGGGATAGGACAGATCCTTGAGGAACACTACTTTTAAAAGATTTATAGGATGAACGTTGGTCGTGTACAACAGCTGCTATAGAACGACCGGAAAGGAAATAAGAGGGAAGGCCACAGAGAGAAGGATAGATTTCGAAAGAGGGAAGTTTAGAAATCAAAACTATCGAAAACTCTGTCGAAACCTTTCCATATGTCCAGCGCAGCAGCAAAAGATTCACCGAAGTTCCGAAGAGTAGAGGACCAGGCGTCGAAGAGAAGGGAAAGAAGATCACCAGTAGAGCTTTTCATGCGAAAGCCATACTGACGATCAGAGATAAGATTAGAAATATTAAGATGTTTCCAAATCTTACTGTTAATGATAGATCCGAAAACTTTAGACAGAACGGACGTTAAAAAAATTGGACCGTAGTTTGAGGGTTGAGATTTGTCCCACATTTTTGGCACAGGCTGAATGAGCGCACGTTTCCAGCAAGAGGGAAGGTTGAAGTAGAAAGACCTAGACGAAAAAGTTTACCAAGGCAGGGTGGAAGCTAGGAAGAACAAGTTTTGAGAACCACAGGAGGGATACCGTTAGGACCGTACGCCTTCTTAGTGTTAATCTCAGAGAGAGCAGAAATGACGTTTTTAGATAAAATTATAATTTTAGACATAAATGAGTTGGAGAGCGTTGAAGGAGTGGGAACAGCTCCGGAATCGTCTAAGGTTGAATTAGAGTCAAAAGTTTGAGAGAAAAGTTCAGTTTTAAAGTTGTGTAGTCGGATGATACTATAGAAGGGAGAGAGGAAGAAAAATGTTAAAGTTGACATTTTTTTGCAAAATGCAAGAAAGATGTGAAGAAAAAGAACCAGAAAGATTATTACATTTTCTATGGAGAAAAAAGTTTTTAGTGTTACGAAGGATAGACTTTGCACGATTCCGGGATGAAATATAAGTTGCGGGAGTTTCTGAAATTTGAAGACGACGGTAATCCTGTTGGATTATATATATATATATATATATATATATTATATATATATATATATATATATATATATATATATATATATATATATATATATATATATATATATGATATATATATGTGTGTGTGTGTGTGTGTGTGTGTGTGTGTGTGTGTGTGTGTGCGTGTGTTTGTGTGTGTGGAAAGCCTATTTATTTAACATGAAAATGTAAGGAAGGCCATGTCTACCCTGCCCCCCATCTTCATAATGTCGCTCATGCATACCTCCATCCATACATTCGTTGTTGCCCCGACCTGAGAATCGTAACACGTTTGAAAATAATTCTAAATTGTATTTATTTTTTTAAACAAGGTTTTAAGACTTTAGATGCATAATAGCTTTTTATTTGCTTTACAACATAATAGGATTTGTACGATGAGATACTGAGAACTGTTGATGGGAAGGAAATTTGTAAATATAGGCGTGGGAAGCGAGGTAACTGCTTGATTGCTTGAGAAGCAGAACGAAGTAGCAGGGGGTGGGTAAAAATTTGCGAAAATGAAGGAGAAAAAGTTGCCTATTTTTTTGATTGTTTGTCACCTATCAAAGTTGTTATAATTATTATTCACTCTTCAGTGTCAATGAAAGGTGGTGAGTGAAGTGCTCAGTTTTATGAAAATTGTTTTAAGTAAATGGGAAGAACAAATTTCTTATAACGGGAATTATTATTGTTATTGTTATTATTAACATGATTATTATTAGTAGTAGTATTACTCGTATTATTAGTATTTTTACTCATATTATTGTTATTATTACTCGTATTATTATTATTATTATTATTATTATTATTATTATTATTATTATTATTACTCGTATTATTATTATTATTATTATTATTATTATTATTATTATTATTATTATTATTATTATTATTATTATTATATTATTATTATTATTATTATTATTATTATTATTATTATTATTATTATTATTATTATTATTATTATTATTATTATTATTATTATTATTATTATTATTATTATTATCTGACAAAGTAATACTGAAATATAGATAAGTTTATAATTAAAAGGCCTAGAATTGATAACAGTTATTCACTTGTGATTGAACAAACTACGAACTCATGTATTCTTAGTTCTAGTAATGTTGATGATAATTCAAGTGGTATTGAGGTCAATCCTGTAAATGATACTAATTTATTAGTGTTGCTATTTGGGATATAACGTACGGAGAGGAAATTATCCTGGATATTGAAAATTACTTAATTTAAATCAATATTAAATATGGATTAAAATTTAACTTATTAACGAAACCGTACAAACCACCAATTACGTACAATTTTAAAGATGTTGAAGAGGGAAAGAGGCAATTTCTTTATGAATGGCTTCATTTGTACAATTCCTGGTTAGCGTATTCCACCAATATTGAAATATTTGCTTCTTATTTCGACTTTCTTTCAAAAGAAGAGGTGTATTTAAATTTAGAAAATTTAAAAACATGCATTCATGGGATAAAGTCCATATTAATTCAGAATGGCATAAAGATGTCTCAGTAGCAACAAAGAATTTCAAACTATTAATATTAAATGAGCGTGATAGTGTAACTGAATAACTGCATGTTGCTGAGTACTTAGTTATTATAAAAAATAGACAAAAATTGGTACCTATAATTTCTACATTAATATTTTGTGGCACCCATGATATCGCTATTCGAGGTAGCACTGCAGGTACCGGCATTTTTCATATTTGCTTTAAATTCAGAGTAGAATCTGGTGATGCTGCTCTTATGAAGCATTTAAAATCAAGCGGATCAAAGATCAAATACAAATCACATATGATCAGAATGAACTTAATTTGTGGAAAGTTGATATGTAATGAAATTGTGAATGAAGTAAACAATTGTGAATATTTTGCCCTTTTTAGCAGATGAGACAGCAGACATATCCGGGAAAGAACAGCTATCGATTGGTGTTCGTTTCGTTGATAAGAATCTCTATGTTCGTGAAGAATATGTAAGCATTGCTCCTATTGAAGAATTGAAAGTTGAAGATATAGCAAGAGCTATATTGTCTATTTCACGAGATATATACAATATAAATACGAGTAAGCTTGTTGGACTTGGGTTTGATGGGTGCTCCACCATGATGCCAAAGAAAATGGAGTTCAAAAGTTAATATGAAATGCAAAATTTTTTCATTGTAGTTTCCATCGTTTAAATTTAGTAATTAATGACCTAAATGCTGCTCCAGATTTTCGAAACACTGTTGGAATTGTAAAACAAGTATAAAATTTTTCACTGAAAGTACGTCAAACAGAAATTTCGTAGCAAATATACTATTGTTATGAGAAACACTATGATTTGCCAAGTATTACTCAATTAGTATTTTTTGAAAATTTTAGCCAAATAAAATTATCATTAGAAAATCTCTCATCTGATCCTGATGTAACGAAAGCAACACGAACTGCAGCATGTCAGATTTCATCAGCAACAGGAAGTCCTACATATTTGGAGCCTATAGCAAATATTCTTCAAACTAAAGTAATAAATTTGGATGAGGTTCATTGTCACATAGATAAACTTTTAAATATTTTAAAAACCGATAAAATGAAAATAATTCTGAGTCTGTTTTTAAAGAAATTTTTAAAAAAGTTAAGAATTTTTTTGCAGATTTTTATTTCCCCCGTACGATAATCCAAATGAATTCCAGCATCAGAGACATCAAAAAAGTTCTGTTGAGGATTACTACCTTACCTTGATTCTCATTTCATCTTTGAGTATCACATTTTCAGAACACAATATAACATCTCCCTTTCATTGCATTTTGCATCCAGTTAAAATAAGAAAATTAACCAAATCATAATATTTAAAAATAAATTGGGTTTATTATAACCGAATATAACATTGACAACCTAAAGGGTGAAGCAGATTCTTGGTTTAAATTCTGGAAGGAATCAGATAGTGAACAAATAGATGAGAAAATGTGTTACAACACATTACTCTAAAATCATTGCACATTTTCTCAGCAGTTGCACAAGCAATCAAAGTACTTCCCACACTTTCACTAACTACTTGTACAATTGAAAGGTCGTTTAGTACACTACGATGTGTTAAAACGTGACTAATTTCAACAATTTCCAACGAAAGATTAAACGGGAAATGCGTACTAAGAGTTCACAGGGGAAAAGTTTCACGTCAAAAACATCAATTGATAGAAGATATTGTAACTGATTTTGGGAAAGAAAAAAGAAATATAAAATTCTTATTTTCAAACTACAAAGAAAACCCTATTTAATTAAAAATACAAGACTTCTCACTATTTATTTATCATCATTTTGAAATAAAACTTTCGTAAATTATGAAATATTTAAAAATATTGGGCTTATGTGTGGATTTTCATTTTTTATTATTCAAAACTTTGAATACACTATATTATAAGCTAATATATATATATATATATATATATATATATATATATATATATATATATATATATATATATATATATATATATATATATATATATATATATATATATATATATATATATATATATATATATATATATATATATATATATATTTAAATAGAGCTAAACAAATTAGAGGATAAAGAAATACTTACCTCATCAGGGGTCGAACCACCGCATGTTGCGACTGAGAATCGACAAAAGACTCGGTGCTCTACCACTGAGGCTATCCACGAACCCAAAAAAGTTCGCTTCAAAGAACAGTTTCAAGCAACCGATCTTCCCGTCAAGGTACAATCACCAGGTTTTCACCCTGTTCCTCCCCGCTCCTTATTAGTTATTATTTTAATTAGCCACTTTTTATAAACCGTGGAATCATTTTGTATAATTGTAAATAATTGTTTAGCTCTATTTACAATTATACAAAATGATTCCACGGTTTATAAAAAGTGGCTATTAAAATAATAACTAATAAGGAGCGGGGAGGAACAGGGTGAAAACCTGGTGATTGTACCTTGACGGGAAGATCGGTTGCTTGAAACTGTTCTTTGAAGCGAACTTTTTTGGGTTCGTGGATAGCTCAGCGGTAGAGCACCGAGTCTTTTGTCGATCTCAGTCGCAACATGCGGTGGTTCGACCCCTGATGAGGTAAGTATTTCTTTATCCTCTAATTAGTTTAGCTCTATTTACAATTATACAAAATGATTCCACGGTTTATAAAAAGTGGCTATTAAAATAATATATATATATATATATATATATATATATATATATATATATATATATATATATATATATATATATATATATATATATATATATATATATATATATATATATATATATATATATATAATTTGCCACCTCCCTTAAATTTTGTTCTAACGGTGCCCATGATCTTATTCCTTACCTTATTTACCTCCATCCAAAACACCTTACTCTAAATCCCTCCTCTATCATATATATATATATATATATATATATATATATATATATATATATATATATATATATATATATATATATATATATATATATATATATATATATATATATATATATGGTGTTTCACATCGATGTTTACAAACTTCGTCAGAGGGAAAGTGATATTATCCCAGTGAAATTCCACCTAGTACGCATTGGGCCGTAAGATGTTCGTTTACGTGATATCGAGGGTTTAATTTGAGAATGAAACAAACACCATACACTTTAGTTTATTACGTAGCAGGTAACATGCTATTACAAAAGGTGTTCAAAATGTAATCCCCGGGTCTGGATACGAAATTCACACCGGCGAACCATACTGGCCTACAACTACTGGAGATTCATAGTGTTCGTAATGCGAATTGCGCCTTCTTCGACCCTCTGCAGTAAATGTTGTCTGCCGGTAATTTCCTCTCTAAACACCAACTGCTTTAGATAACCCTATAAATAAAAGTCACAAGGATTGAAACATGATGCTCTGCGTGTTCGACAGTGTTTGTTACGTCAGACATATGCCAAACCAATGTTGCTCTTATTACTCGGCAAAAATTGACCATAGGTATAAGGGATATGCTCGTGGTGATGTCACCTATCATTTTTATGGCATCCCTCCTATGGAATTTGGAACGTCCTTAACTATAATGTACGGTTTTGTGTCATTCTCCATATTGTCCCCTCGATATCAGGTAAACGAACGGCTTACAGTCATATATATATATATATATATATATATATATATATATATATATATATATATATATATATATATATATATATATATATATATATATATATATATATATATAGCCTTGGTAAACTTTTTCGTCTATGTCTTTCTACTTCAACCTTCCCTTCTTGCTGGAAACGAGCGCTCATTCAGCCTGTGCCGAAGAAGGGGGACCCCTCTCAGCCCTCTAACTATCGTCCAATTTCTTTAACCTCCGTTCTTTCTAAAGTTTTCGAATCTATCCTTAACAGGAAGATTTGGAAACATCTCAATTCTTCTAATCTTATCTCTGATCGCCAGTATGGCTTTCGTAAGAAACGCTCTACTGGTGATCTCCTTTCCCTTCTCTCTGACTCTTGGTCCTTCCGCTCTTCGGCATTTCGGTGAATCTTTTGCTGTTGCGCTAGACATATCGAAAGCTTTCGATAGAGTCTGGCACAAAGCTTTGATTTCCAAACTTCCCTCTTTCGGAATCTATCCTTCTCTCTCTGTGACCTTCTCTCTGATTTCCTTTCCGGTCGTTCTATAGCCGCTGTTGTAGACGGCCACCGCTCTTCCTTTAAATCTATTAACAGTGGTGTTCCTCAAGGATCTGTCCTATCCCCAACACTTTTTCTACTATTCATTAATGATCTTCTCTCTGTTACTTCATCTCCTATCCACTCCTATGCTGATGACTCCACCCTTCATTACTCTTTTCAATTTGAAAGGCGCCCCTCTCAACAACAGTTACTAGACGCAAGGAGGGTTGCCTTGGAGCAGCTGACCTCTGATCTATCTCGTATTTCTAATTGGGGCAGAGAGAACATGGTTGTTTTCAATACCACCAAAACTCAATTCCTCCATCTCTCCACTCGACACAATCTTCCACACAACTATGATATCTTCTTCGAAAACACACAAATCATGCCTTCATCTGTCCTTAATATTCTTGGTGTTTCTTTTTCTCGTGATCTTTCTTGGAAAGATCACATTACCTCTCTTTCTTAACAGGCTTCTAAGAGGTTGGGTGTTCTGAGGCGCCTTCAGTATTTCTTCACTCCACCCCAGTTGCTTGCTCTGTATAGGGGTGTTGTTCGCCCCTGTATGGGGTATGCTTCACATATCTGGGGTGGTTCCACACATACAGCTCTCCTAGAGAAGGTGGAGTCTAGGGCATTTCGTCTCATCAACTCTCCTGCTCTTACTAACTCTCTTCAATCTCTTTCTGCCTGTCGAATTGTTGCGTCACTCTCTCTTTACTATCGCTATTACAATGGACACTGCTCTTCTGAACTCTCTCGTCGCATACCTCCTCCTCTGAGAAGGGCTCGTGCGACTCGACTTTCCACACAGTCTCATCCTTTCTCTGTCCAACTCTCTGACCCCAGGCTTAACCGCTATGCTCTGTCCTACATGTACTCTACTGGTAAAGTCTGGAACACACTCCCTTCTTCTATTTTTCCAACTTCCTATGACTTACACACCTTTAAACGTCGTGTATCGGGACATGTCGGCCTTTAGTTTGACCAGACTTCCGTCTTTTCCCCAACTCTGGTGGAATTTTGGTAGGCCTCTGGCCTTTGCCCACCAGAGGTGATATAAAAAAAATATAAAAATATATATATATATATATATATATATATATATATATATATATATATATATATATATATATATATATATATATATATATATATATATATATATATATATATATATATATATATTCAGTGGAATTTCATTGTCATGATGTCGCCTTCCATCTGTCAAAGTTTGTAAACATAGATGTGAATTCCCTGTATGTATATATATATATATATATATATATATATATATATATATATATATATATATATATATATATATATATATATATATATATATATATATATATATATATTGCTATTATTCTTAGTAGTTTCAAAGATACAACTGTTTGAATTTCCTTGAAATAATGCTATAATTATAAATAATGAATGATGCTAGTGAAAAGAGCACAACAAATGTCCAAAAATTAAACCGTGAACCTCAATACACTTCGCAGTTGGTGTCCTAAGATGGTGTGTCATTTCATTGGGTACTTTTTGGCGTTTTTTTGAGACAGTTTTACTTACTGGAAAGCATTGTTAGGCTTCTAGTCAGTTAAAAGATCGTCAAACTGCATTCATAGAAACGACACTACCAGTAAGTCTGGACTTAAATTTATTCTTCTATTTCCCCACTTCCTTCCTTCCCACTTTCAAACTCCATGTATCGGTTAATGTCCGCTCTTGAATACACGACCTCTGCTTAAGTTTCCAAATTCTTGGTTCATATGGGCCTTCGTCTGTCCCACAAAGGAAAATATTAAAATTGACATCATAAAATCAAAAAAATTTAGCAAACAGTCAAACAACTGAACACAAATTAATGGTATAATTAGCGTTATTTTATATATCCGTATATTAAAAGTACAGATGTAGATATGGCTTTACAAAATTGTTAATTGAGGATGCGACACATTACTAATATTAAAAATAACGTTTAAGTTTTGAAAGATAGAGAAAAAAATAATTTACTAAACAAGCAGATGAAGCGTTTGTTTGAACTTTATATAAATATCACGTTTCTTATTCATCTTTCAGTTCTTAATTAATTTCAATTGAGTTCAAATTTCCGAGAGACGTTGGAAACAAACAGAAAGCCCTCACTCAATCATCGAAAACACACAACATAAATATATGGACGATATATATGATGCATTATGTTGATTTTGTTAACTCTATGCTCGTATCACGCGCTAAACTCTATTCCTGTATATAATAATATTTATCTATCTCTGTTAGTTTGCTTTACTTCTTCTTTAGTCTAGAGAAATGCGAACTTGTAGAAGGATTGATGCTATAAAGAGTGAAATTTATATGAATTATATAATTTAATTAATTAAGTGATCTATCGTAGAT
This sequence comes from Armadillidium nasatum, assembly GCA_009176605.1. NCBI lineage: Eukaryota > Metazoa > Arthropoda > Malacostraca > Isopoda > Armadillidiidae > Armadillidium > Armadillidium nasatum. The sequence continues at coordinate 65,080 of SEYY01001790.1, read as the reverse complement.
TGATCAAAAAGTAAAAGTTTATTAATGAAATGCAGAAACGTATATATTTTATTTTTATTTTTTAAATGCATTATTATTATTATTATTATTATTATTATTATTATTATTATTATTATTATTATTATTATTATTAAAGGATCACAGAAAAGAGTACAATGATCTCTGCACTGCCACCGAGGGCGAGTCTAATCGTGAAAGGTCTTCTTCCAGAGACACTAGCAGTGTCGAACCTGCAATCAAGAAAATGTAACAAATCTGTAATGATGCAAAGTATATATTGGCAACCTGCGGCACGAGGACTGCATGCGGCCGTCGAAGGAATTTTCCCATTTAATAGTCATTCAACGATTTTTATATATATATATATATATATATATATATATATATATATATATATATATATATATATATATATATATATATATATATATATATATATATATATATATATATATATATATATATATATATATAAAATTATATATTTAATGAAACTTTAAATTTAATGCATATGTTTTAATTATTGCAATTAAATTAGATTAAGAGGATAAAGTTTACATTTTGTTATATATGGTCCTCAACGATATGAAGATTGCAGTATGCGCCCCTCAACCAAATAAAAAACGTCAAAAAGAGGTTGTCAATGCTTAATGAATAGGCTGCTACTTGTTCAACAGATACTGTCAGATCAAGGCTGAGGATCTGCTTCATAGGTGCTCCCTGTCAGAGTCACAGAGCTTTCAAGTTTTGAGAAATTTTTTCTCCAATTAAAACCCAAGTTTAAGGTCTCTTCTAGGAAATGATTCAAAGGATCATCAAGAAAAATGTCGAGTTAGGGAGGTGAGAGCTCATAAAATAAACGTCAAGTGCGTAGATACAACTACAGACTTTTGGACGGCTCACCTTCGTTCATTTTTGTGCATGACTGTTCAATGGATAAACAATGTCACTTTAGCGAGGAAGGAGGTTGTCCAGATTTTCAGGGAGCTATTTAGTATTTGAATATTTACTCTTTTTTTTTCTTGTTACTTCTAGGAATTGGGAACTTCAGATTAAAAAAACAATCATAACCCGCTTTTTATTTAAACTGGAGAAAGAATTTGATGACTGGTGTGCTTAGAAGAAGAGTAAAACACTTCCAACTCTGGTTTTTATGCTGTTCAGATATTTTCTTCATAGGACAGATATATTTCGATCCAAAAGGTTACCACCAGAAAACTTCGAGTTACTTATTTCTCAAAGGAAAGAACCTCCTGGATTTGAAGAAGGACGAGTCTTATAGTATTTATTCATTATATATTGTATTAAGTAACTGATTAGAAAAACATATTTTATTATACTCTTTTTTTTATGTAAAGTCTGCAAACTACTTTAATAATTAATACATTACGAAAACATATTTCATGTGCTAATATATATATATATATATATATATATATATATATATATATATATATATATATATATATATATATATATATATATATATATATATATATATATATATTATATATATATATATTACCTCCGGTGAGCAAAGACCGGAGGCCTACTGAATTACACCAGAATTGGAAAAACTCTATCTTGGTCGATGAAGGCCGACATGTCCAGATACACGGCGTTTGAAGGTATGAAAGTCAAAGGAAGTTGGGAAAACAGATAAAGGGAGAAGCTGTATGATTGGAACCACCCCAGATGTGTGAAGCATATTCCATACAGTGGCGAACAACACCCCTGTAGAGAGCAAGCAACTGGAGTGACGTGAAGTAATTCTGAAGGCGCCTCAGAACACCCAACCTCTTAGAAGCTTGCTTAGAAAGAGAAGTGATGTGATCTTTTCAAGAAAGATCACGAAAAAATGATACGCCAAGAATATTAAGAACAGATGAAGGTTTGAGTTGTGTGTTTTCGAAGAAGACATCATAGTTTTGTGGAAGATTGTGTCGAGTGGAGAGATAGAGGAACTGAGTTTTTGAGGCATTGAAAACAACCATGTTTTCTTTGCCCCAATTTGAAATACGTGATTGATCAGAGGTTAGTTGCTCCAACGCAACCCTTCTCGAGTTTATCAACTGATGTTGGGAAGGACGTCATTCAAACTGGAAGGAGCAATGAAGGATGGAGTCATCAGCACAGGAATTTATAGGGGATGAGGTAATAGAGAGGTCATTAATGAAAAGCAGAAAAAGTGTTGGGGATAGGACAGAGCCCTGAGAAACACCACTATTAATAGATTTAAAAAAAGAAAGGTGGCCGTCTACAACAGCTGCTGTAGAACGGCAGGAAAGGAAATTAAAGAGAAGATCAAAGAGAGGAGAAGAGGGAAGTTTTGAAATTAAAGCTTTGTGCCAGACAAAATCGAAGGCTATCGATATGTCCAGCGCGTCAGCAAAGGATTCATCAGAACGCCGAAGAGCGGAGGACCAAGAATCAGAGAGAAAGGAAAGAGGATTGCCAGTAGAGCGTTTCTTACGAAAGCCATACTGTTGATTAGAAATAAGATAAGAAGAATTGAGATGTTTCCAAATCTTCTTGTTAAGGATAGATTCAAAAACTTTAGAGAGAACCGAGGTCAAAGAAATGGTACGGTAGTTAGAGGGTTGAGAGTGGTTCCCTTTCTTCGGCACGTGATGAATGAGCGCATGTTTCTAGCAAGAAGGGAAAGTTGAAGTAGAAAGACGAAGACGAAATAGTTTCCCAAGGCAGGGTGCAAGCTAGTAAGCACAAGTTTTGAGAATCACAGGAGGAATACTTTCGAGACCTTAGTTTTCTTAGTATTAAGCTCAGAGAGAGCGGAAATGACGTCTTTAGAAGAAATTCTAATTTTAGGCATAAATGAGTTGGAGGTTGTTGAAGGAGGAGGTATAGTTCCGGAATCGTCTAAGGTTAATTTAGAGGCAAAAGTTTGAGCAAAGAGTTCAGCTTTAGAAGAAGGTAAAACAGCAGTTGAAGATACTAAAGAAAGGAAAGAGGAAGAAGCAAAGTTAGAGTTGACATTTTTTGCAAAATGCCAGAAAGAAAGTGAAGAAGAGGAACCAGAAAGATTATTGTATCTTCTACGGAGAAAAGAGTTTTTACTGATGTGACGGATAGATTTTGCACGATTCCTGGATGAAATATAAGTTGCGTGAGTTTCTGAAGTTTGAAGACGATAGTAATCCCTGAAGGCAACATCACTGCGGCGGACTGCGCGAGAACAAGCCGAGTTAAACCAAGGTTTGTTAGATTTAATAGAAAGGAAAGAATTTGGAACGTACGCCTCCATGCCCGAGAGAATCACCTCAATAATGATTTCTACACACTCCGAGGGACCCCTCCCACGGAAGCAATGATTATTCCACGGGAAATCAAAGAATACGATCGCAAGTCCGACCAGCTTGCGACACCGAAATGCCTCAAACTTTCCATTCAATAGAATAGGGTCTTTCTTGCGGAAGACTTGAAGAGATAGAAGAGGATTCAGAGATAGGAAGGTGATCAAATGAATCCAGATGAGGAAAAAGTTTGACAGTATAAGGAGAAGGATTAGAAGTTAGAAAAAGGTCTAGAATGTTGGGTTCATCAATAACCTCGCCAACCAACTTACTACACTTACTCCTCTTCCATCAACATCTCTCCACTTATCCTATCCAAACCTGTCGATTTACCACTATGCACTTTCCTCATAGCTTTACCTATTTCTTCTACCAAAATCACACCCTCAACCTCCTCTACCATTCTTCCCCTTTCTCTCTCCAACACCTCTACCTCCCTCCTTACCTCACTCACACTCAACAGCTTACTAAAGTACTTCACCCATTTTGCTCTAACTTCCCTTTCTAAATGACTTATTTCTCCATCTAATCCCCCCTCTAATTTTTGCCTTATTCACTTCCTTCCAAAACATTTTGATACTTTCTCTAAAACTCTCTACTATCTTATTACTCCATTTTTCATCTGCTCTTTCTTTCGCCTTCGTTACCTCCCTTTTGGCTATCCTCTTCATTACTTTATATGTTTCCCAATCTTCTAACCATTTTGCGATCAAATATTTTCCAAAAGCTTTATTTTTCCCTTACTACTGTATTTATTTCCTCATACCACCATTCACTCCCCTTTCTTTTACACTCCCCTCCCACCCTCCTCACCCTACATACATTCCTTGCACTTTATACCATTGTCACCTTAAACGTCTCTCACTCCTCCTCCACACCCCCTAACTCTTTCCCTCTTACCTCTTTCCAACCTATATGCTCCCCTATTTCACTTTCTTCCAGTCTTTTTTTCACTCTCACAAACTCTAGTCCCTCCAATACTCCCAATCTTCTTCTACCCCCCCTTTCACTCTAATTTTGGCTAGCAAGAAATAATGATCCGAAAATCCTCTAGCAGCTCCTCCAAACACATTTACATCTAGCAATCTATCCCTTATCCTTTTATCTAATAAATATATAGCCTATCAAACCCTTTTTGCCCTTTACTCCACTAACCCAAGTGAACTTATGATTCAACTTTTTAACATACCATGTATTCCCTATTATAAATCCATTTTCCATACATACTTCTATTGGACTCTCTCCATTGAAATTTCTTTCACCCACCCCAAATGGACCCACCACCCATCCTTCCATATTCCTACCAACTCTCGCATTTAAATCTCCCACAAAACACACATTTACACCTTCCTCAAAACTCCCTAAACATTCAATTAAGTTCTCCCAAAACACTCTTCTTTCTTCTTCCCTTGCTCAATTCTCCAACGCATAAGGACAAACAAACACCCAATCCTCTCTATTAAACCTTTAAACCTAGCTCTCACTCTTTCACCACTTTAAACTCACCACATTCGATCTCTTCTTTTCCTCTTTACTTTTGTTTCTGTCAACCCCATTAAATCGGCTTCTTAGTTTTACATTTATCTCCATTTCCACTCTCTTCATATCATCACTTAATCCCCTTAAATTCAAGCAACCAATTCTACACATCACTGAACACCTTTTAATCTCCATTCTTAAAACTCTGGTAGTTTACGATTTGCACTGGAAGATTGAACCATGTCCTCGCAGCACCTCTCCCCAATTATATATATATATATATATAT
>SEYY01001790.1:52500-55000 GCA_009176605.1 Armadillidium nasatum | reverse complement strand
TATATATATATATATATATATATATATATCAGTGATGTGCGAATCCGAATCCGGAAGCAAGTTTTTTTTTCGCGGATTCGGATTAGGATTCCAGAATTATAAATTGTGCTGGATTTGGGTTGTATTCTAATCTGGATCAGAGAAATCCAAAAATTAGGTGGATTCGGATTCGATTAGGATTCGGTGATTCCGGATGCGGATTCGGATTCGAATTCGAAAAATTCAAAACTCACCTGGATTCGGTTTATATTCGGATTCGAAGGTTCCGGATTTGGATTCGGATTCGAATCCTTTCATTTATGGTAAAAACAAAATTTGAGTAACTTTTTTCTCCTACTGATAAAAATTTCTGCCGTTTTACCAAAAACATCTCTAATAACTTCTGTAAATTTGTCTTTCCGCTCTTATTCACTCTGGCAGTACTGTAGATAACCTTAGTTTTTGAAAAAGCAAATCTCTTCAACCTCTGTTCTTGAACTAATTCCATCTGGACAATTCTGTCATCCCCCATCTTACTCCTCCTTTCATGTGTTCTATGTTTCTACCTGCAATCCCACATGATCGGGTGCATGAGATTCTTAGATCTGTGAATGGCATTCCTCCTCGAATTTTGAGGGTGTGTGCGTCTGAGTTAGAGGCTGTCCTTGTTCCACTCTACTCTCTATGACTTAATACTAATACTTTCCCTTTGTGCTGTAAGCGCGCATACGTTCAGTCGATTACAAAGAAAGGTAGTCGTTTTAATCCTTTTAACCATCGTCCTACAGCTCTCCCTTGTATTTTGTCTAAAATCTTTGAAACTCTCAACTTTAATTTCCCGAATTATCTGGAATCTCATTCTCTTTTGTCAAATCATTACTATGGTTTTTGACGTGACATGCACTCCTATCTCACTATTTTATGATTTTCTGCCTTTAGTTATGGTGTTTGAGATATCCAAAACTTTTGACAGTTTATGACAATTGTCACCACTCTTTTTCTAAGTTCTCTTCCTTAGATATTCTTCCTTCTCTTTATTTACTTATGTTTAGTTTTCTCTCAGATTGTTCCAATCAGCATTTGTTGATGAACCGACCCTTTCCTATTTTCCTGTTAATTGTAGTGTTCCTCAATGTTCTGTTCTATTTCCCAACTTTACTCTTACTTTTAATCTTCTCGGCAGTATTTCTAAATTAATTCATACTTATGCCAATGACTCAATTCTCCATTTTCTTCTCGTTTCAAATCTGCTTTTTCTTTTGGATCTAGAGTCACAATCTTGCCGCTCTGTATGGCATATCCAGGGGTGTGGGTCACTACTTCAGCCTGGTGAAATCCAACTCTTTAAAAACTTAACATCTCCACATCTCTCTTCCAAAAACAACTCCCAGCTTTCCTGTATCGTTCAACGGCTCTCCCCTCTCACATGTGTACATTAACAATATTGTTGGTCTGAACATAAACATAAAATTCTCTTCGAAATCTCAAATAACAAAGGTAGCAAGGAAGGTTCAAAGAAGCTAAGAGTTCTATTCAGGTTGTGAGAATTTTTTTCTTCCGAATAGTCACTCTCATTATATAAGAGTTTTATCCACCATGTATAGAGTACGATTCCCTCTGCCTGTCTTTTGGAAAGGTTTGAGTTTATTAAAGTGAAAAAACTAGTAAACTGTCCCCTACTTTCAAACTACCTTGACCCTCTGTACCTGCCACGTGATTTTGGCACACAATCTCTTTTTTATAGGTCTTATATTGGCAGGTGCTCGAAGGTTATCAACCTTTTCCATTCCACCACCATTGCGTCGCCCTCGCAGCACGAGGAGTCCATGCACTCACATAAATTTTTTATGAATATTGAAAACTCTATGTTTGTCATTTCCTGTTCTCATATTTTTTTAATTTTAACTTTGAATTTTTACTTATATTTTACTTTAATTAATGTTGAATTTAAATAAAGAAATGTCAAGTGCATTTATTTCGAATAGTGTAATGAAAGAGTGTCGTATTTGGCAAGGAATACTCTACTAGTGATCTATGTCTTTTCTTTGAGTCTTGGTACTCTACTTTATATCGTTTCTGTGAATCTTTTGCGGTGGCACTAGACATATCAAAAAGGCTTCAATATAGGATGACACAAAGTTTTGATTTCTAAACTACTTTCGGTATCTATCCTTCTCTCTGTGGCCGTGTGTCTGATTTACCTCTCGGTTGCTCTATAACAGTTGCTATAGATGTCCACCGTTCATCCTTTAAGCCTGTTAATAGTGGTGTTCCTCAGATACCTTTTCTATCACCAAATATTTTTCTGCTTTTCATTAGATACTTTCTCTCTTTACTTCATTACTAATCCACTCCTAAGCCGATAACTATACTCTACATTAACCTTTTCATTTTTGAAGTCCATATCACTCAGCAGCAAATAATTATCGCTAGGAGGTTAGCCCTGGAGAAATTCACCTCTTAGCGTTCTTGAATTTCATTATAGAGCAGAGAAAACAGTTGTTTTCAGTCCCTCTATAGC
>SEYY01001790.1:42500-45000 GCA_009176605.1 Armadillidium nasatum | reverse complement strand
TATTGTAATTCAGAATTCTATTTTAAAAATGCTGCAAGTTAAAGGATTAAAAGTATCAAAAGTATGAAAAATATAATTTCTTTTTTCATTTCACCTGTATATTATTCTCTTAAATAATAATTAGGAGAATATTTTCAATGAAAAATGAAATATTAAGCAAGTGGGAAGGAAAATGTAAATAATTTATAGAAACTGAAGATGCTATTGATTTTCTAGACATTATTATTATTATTATTATTATTATTATTATTATTATTATTATTATTATTATTATTATTATTATTTTTATTATTATTATTATTATTATTATTGTTGTTATTGCTTTTTTGTTGTTGTTTGAAAGATGAAGTCTTTTATTGATTCCTGAAAAACCTCTTCCGGAAATTGGTATTATAATAGCATGTCAAACAAACAATGAAAACTGTATTTAAAATATTAATCTAATAAATAATTTCTATGTAAACCCTTAAATAATAACTAACTAACTAAATATATAAATATATATATATATATATATATATATATATATATATATATATATATATATATATATATATATATATATATAATATATATATATATATATATATATATATATATATTGCAATTTAGTTAAAACACCACTAATCAATATTTATAATAAAAGTCACCCTATGAAATGAGAGAAGGAAACAGGCTTGCAATGCGTTAAGGCCGAGTTAAAACATTAAAAACTAAAACTTTCTTGAAAAAATATCACATATTTCAGTGAACAACGTTGTTAGATTTTATGTTACTATAAATGAAAGGATTCGAATCCGAACCCAAATCCAGATGATTTTCGAATTTCTTGAATCCGATACCGAATCTCAATCCGAATCCGAATCCGTGTGATTTCTATTTTCTCGAATCCGAATCAAATCCGAATCCAGCTAAATTTTTAATTTCTCGAATCCGAATTCGGGAAAAAATCTTCGAATCCGGTTTCAGATTCGTCCATCACTGATATATATATATATATAATATATATATATATATATATATATATATATATATATATATATATATATATATATATATATATATAATTATATATATATATATATATATATATATATATATATATATATATTGTGCCTGTGTGCTTATTTTGAAATACTGGAAGAAGTTCCTCGAGTTCCTTAAGAACTTTCTTCGATCTAAAGACACTCTTAATCGATTATCTTCATCATTTATTTGAAACTTGCAACGAGAGAATGTTTAAATGGAAACTTGTTTCAAATTGTAATGTTCTCTTTTTTTCCATTTATAATCGTTCATTTTCATTAAATGTAAACATTAATGAAATGAAACGAATTTAAAACTATTAAAATTATTTTAATAAATGAAAAATTTAAATTATGAATCTTTGTCTTGGTGTAAAATTCTCTTGGTAAAATATAAGTTCCTCTTTCACTCCTATTTCTTTCTTATATAAATTTTCAAATTTAATTATTTTTTATTTAACTTATTTATTTATTTATTTATTCACAATTAATTTATCAGTTTGATTTATAGGTTGTTTATGTTGAGAGAGAGATTGCAAACAATTTTTCACTTCATCGTTCGGAAAATCACTCAGATGACATTTAAATGACTTCAAATGACAAAATTCAAGTAAATGACGCTTCTAAAATGTCATCAATTGAAATAAGAGAGAAAAAAGAAAAGTTCAGAAAAAGAGGAAAGATTTTTCTTCGTAAATATTAAAAATTTGGCGTCATTTTTATCCTCCAATCAATTTGTCAAATAAACCTAAAATAATCACTGATGCAAAAAGTTCAAAAAATAACTGAATATTCTTTCATTGGACTTTTAAATTTCAAGATTTTTTTTTTTTATTTTAAATTTTAACGTACTCAAAGAATTTTTTTTATAAAACCATTTAATAAGGAAGGTCTTAAACACGCTTAAACAAATACATACCCACACACACACACTTTTATATATATATATATATATATATATATATATATATATATATATATATATATATATATATATATATATATATATATATATTGTATATATATATATTTTTTGTATGTATGTGTTTGTGTGTGTGAGAAGTGGTATGTATGTTGTAGAGAGAGAGGGAGAGAGAGAGAGAGAGAGAGAGAGAGAGAGAGAGAGAGAGAGAGAGAAGAGAGAGAGAGAGAGAGAGAGAGAGAGAGAGAGAGAGAGAGAGAGTATAAAACAAAACCCTGAAAAGCAAAGTAGCTCAATAGACAGTCACAAAAAAAATAAATAACAAATTTAAAAAAAAAACTTCTGAGCTTAAAGTTAAACGTAAAGAAGAGAAAAGTTTTTGTATTGATATGACAAAAAATAAATAAATAAAAAATAAGAGGCAAATCAATCTATGGAAAGTCCTCAACTCTGTAAAGGAAATACAAAAGCAAAAAACAACTTCATCTTCGTCTTTTTTTATTATCCTCAAAAAACATCTCTTTCGGAATACACACACACACACACACACACA
>SEYY01001790.1:22500-32500 GCA_009176605.1 Armadillidium nasatum | reverse complement strand
GCAATGTCCTTTGTAATAGAGATAGAATTGAGAAAGTAACTCAATAATTCGACGGGTAGAAAGAGACTGGAGAGAATTAGTGAAAGTTGGAGAATTCATGAGACGAAAATCCCTAGACTCCACCTTTTCAAGGGGGGCTGTATGAGTGAAACCACCCCAGATGTGAGGCGTACTCCATACAGCAGGAGTGAACAACTCGCCTATACAGAGCAAACAACTGGGGTAACTTGGAAAAATTAAAAAGGAACCTCAGAACACCCAACCTCTTAGAAGCTTGTTTAGAAAGAGAAATAATGTGATCTTTCCAAGAAAGATCACCAGAAAAAGAAACACCGAGATTATTAAGGACAGATGAAGGTTTGAGCTGTATAGAAGAATGTGTCGAGTAGAGAGATGGAGAAAATGAGTTTTTGAGGCAGTGAAAACAACCATGTTTTCTCTATCCCAAGTCGAAATACGAGAAAGGTCAGAGGTTAGTTGCTTCAAAGCTACCATTCTAGCTTCAATTAATTGATGTTGGGAGGGGTGTCTTTCAAATTGGAGTAGTTATGAAGAGAAGAGTCTTCAGCATAGAAATGGAGAGATGATGAAGTGATCGAGAGAATGTCAAAATAAAAAGTAGAAAAAGTGTTGGGGTAGGACATAACCCTGAGGAACACCACTATTAATAGATTTGAAGGATGGACGGTGGCCTTGTACAACAAATGCTATAGAACGACCAAAAAGGAAATCAGGGTGAGAGCCACAGAGAGAAGGATAGATTCCGTAAACAGTGGAAGTTTAGAAATCAAAGCTTTGTGCCAGACTCTAACGAAGGTTTTCGATATGTCCAGCGCGACGACAACAGATTCACCGAAATGTCGAAGAGCGGAGGACCAAGAGTCAGAGAGAAGGGAAAGAAGATTACCAGTAGAGTGTTTCTCACGAAAGTTACACTGGCGATCAGAGATAGGGTTAGAAGAATTGAAATGTTTCCAAATCTTCCTGTTAAGGATAGATTCGAAAACTTTAGAAAGAACGGAGGTAAAAGAAATATGACGGTAGTTGGAGAGTTGAGAGGGATCCCTCCTCTGAATGAGCGCACGTTTCCAGCAAGAAGAGAAGACTGAAGTAAAAAGACAGAGACGAAATAGTTTACCAATGCAAGGTGCAAGCTCGAAAGCACAAACTTAGAGAATCGCAGGAGGGATAACATAAGGACCGTACGCCTTCGTATATATATATATATATATATATATATATATATATATATATATATATATATATATATATATATATATATATATATAATATATATATATGCACTGTATCAGATGCTGAACCTTACTACGGTACCTATCTATTTGTTCAGTAAAAAAACTTAAATAGTCTCAGCTATTTAACTTCTTGCTGCCTATTTATCTGTGTTGCACTTTAAATCTTTCTTTAAGGGTCGTGACGTGACGTCACCCTGTTCACTGACCATAAACCTTTAGTTGCTGCCATTTATAGCCAGATTTCTGACAAGAGTAACCTTCAGCAGCATCATTTGTCCCTAATAACAGAGTACATTTCTTCGGTGATTCACGTTTAAGGGATCCGACAATGCTGTTACGGATGCTCTATCTCGCTTTGTCTCTTCTTTTTCTCTGGAACCTGTAGACCTCTCATCTATTGCTCGTCTTCAGGAAACAGATCCAGAACTCCCTCCTCTAAGAATCAGACTAAAGTCTTTCTCTTTGTCAGAAACCTCTCAGTGTGGTATGACGTTTCGACACCTCATCCACACCCTTTTTTTCCTTTTCCATCAGGAGACAGCTATTTGATGATATTTACAACATGTCCCATCCTGGTGTCAAAGCGTCCCTTAGACTCATTAAGGCACGTTATTTTTGGCTCAGCTTGAATAGAGACATCCGCCTATGGGTTAGAGAGTGCCACCAATGCCCAGCTTCCATGTTGCAATGACATTCAAAGATTCCTGTAGAAGCATTGGAAATTCGGCATCCGCTTCTTCATCTGCAGAGTCTGGCCCTTCCGCTTCCGCCTCTGCATTCTCTCCGCCATCTGCAAGCTCTGCATCTTCCTCATCCGCACCTTCATTCGTAGAATCTGCACCCTCTGGTCCTGACACTCCTCCTGTGGAATCTGAATCAACACCTGTAGTGTCTCCTTCTCCCCCTCCGTTATCTCCTTCGGTTTAGGACAAACCTGTAGTTCAGGGAAAAAGGGGTCCCCATTTAAAAATGGTTTCTTTTGCAGCAAATCCTTTTATTAAATACTTTTAGGTGTTTCGCAATAGCGCGGATGCTAATATATAGTAAATTACAAAACTTTTCGCACTCCATTCGGAAGCGTTCTTCTTTTGTTTTACTTCTTTTTGAAACTAGAGTCCGTTCTGCTGTTTCTGCCTTTGTGAATCGTAATTGAGTTTACCTTCTGGTTTTTGAAAGCCAACAACAGTTGAGGTATGAGAATTTTTCTTTGAAACAATCGTGTCATTCAAAAAATTAATATCTTGTGCTCTAAAAATAATAATTACAAATGTCGAGTCTTTAATTAATTCTAAATCTTTTGTGGTAAGAGTTAGCGTCTATTTATGTTGCTTTTGGTTTGGCTCCATCCTTTAGTTTCAGCTTGGGAAATCGTGGTTTCTCTGTTTCACTTTATTATAAATTTAATTATTGTGTTTGACCTTTTCAAAAAGTTCCCACCATTTATTTCATTGCGTTTAAAGCGAAGCAAAAATTGAGATTGAAAGAATTATTTATTCTTTTTATTATTATAACTCATAATCCAAAATACCTCATATATATATATATATATATATATATATATATATATATATATATATATATATATATATATATATATATATATATATATATATATATATATATATATATATATATATATATTTAATTAGATAAATAGCTGCGTAAACTTTAAAAACTCAGGTGATATCGTATATATATATATATATATATATATATATATATATATATATATATATATATATATATATATATATATATATATATATATATATATATATATATATATATATATATATATATATATATATATATATATATATATATATATATATATATATATATATATATATATATATATTATTTTTTTTATTTTTTTTTTTTTTTATGTCTCCTCCGGTGGGCAAAGGCCCAAGGCCTACTAATATCCACCGGAGTTGGGAAGCAATCAGATTCGGGGTCGCTAATGGCCGACGTGACCCGATACACGGCGTTTAAAAGTGTGCAAGTCAAAGGAAGTTGGGAAAACAGAAAAAGGAAGTGTGTTCCAGACTTTACCAGTAGAGTACATGTAAGATTGAGCATAGCGGTTAAGTCTGGGGTCGGAGAGTTGGACAGAGAAAGGATGAGACTGTGTAGAAAGACGTGTCGCACGAGCCCTTCTCAGTGGAGGAGGTATGCGACGTGAGAGTTCAGAAGAGCAATGTCCGTTGTAATAGCGATAGTAAAGAGAGAGTGACGCAACAATTCGACGGGAAGAAAGAGATTGGAGAGAGTTAGTAAGAGCAGGAGAGTTGATAAGACGAAAAGCCCTAGACTCCACCTTTTCAAGATGAGCTGTATGTGTGGACCCACCCCAGATATGCGAGGCGTACTCCATACAGGGGCGAACAACACCCCTATACAGAGCAAGCAACTGGGGTGGCGTAAAAAAACTACGAAGGCGCCACAGAACACCTAACCTCTTAGAAGCTTGTTTAGAGAGAGAAATAATGTGATCTTTCCAAGAAAGATCACGAGAAAAAGAAACACCGAGAATATTGAGAACAGATGAAGGTTTGAGTTGAGTGTTTTCGAAGAAGATGTCATAGTTGTGTGGAAGATTGTGTCGAGTAGAAAGATGGAGGAATTGAGTTTTTGAGGCATTGAAAACGACCATGTTTTCTCTGCCCCAATTTGAAATGAGAGATAGATCAGAGGTCAGTTGCTCCAAGGCAATCCTTCTTGCGTCTAATAACTGCTGTTGGGAGGGACGTCTTTCAAATTGAAAGGAATAATGAAGAGTGGAATCATCGGCATAGGAGTGTATAGGAGACGAAGTAATAGAGAGAAGATCATTGATGAAAATTAGAAAAAGAGTTGAAGAAAGGACAGATCCTTGAGGAACACCACTATTTATAGATTTATAGGAGGAACGGTGGCCGTCTACAACAGCTGCTATAGAACGACCAGAAAGGAAATTAGATAGGAGGTCACAGAGAGAAGGATAGATTCCGAAAGAGGGAAGTTTGGAAATCAAAGCTTTGTGCCAGACTCTATCGAAAGCTTTCGATATGTCTAGCGCCACAGCGAAAGATTCACCGAAACCCCGAAGAGCGGAGGACCAAGAGTCAGAAAGTAGGGAAAGAAGATCACCAGTAGAGCGTCCTTTACGAAAGCCATACTGGCAATCAGAGATAAGATTGGAAGAATTGAGATGTTTCCAAATCTTCCTGTTAAGGATAGATTCGAAAACTTTAGAAAGAACGGAGGTTAAAGAAATTGGACGATAGTTAGAGGGTTGAGAAGGTTCCCCCGTCTTCGGTACAGGTTGAATGAGAGCACGTTTCCAACAAGAAGGAAGATCGAAGTAGAAAGGCAAAGACGAAATAGTTTACCAAGGCAGGGTGCAAGCTCAGAAGCACAAGTTTTGAGAACCGCAGGAGGAATACCATCAGGACCATACGCCTTCTTAGTGTTAAGCTCAGAGAGAGCAGAAATGACATCTTTAGAAGAAATTACAATGTTAGGCATAAATGAGTTGAAGGGGGTTGTAGGAGGAGGAATAGCTCCGGAATCGTCCAAGGTAGAGTTAGAGGAAAAGTTTGGGCGAAGAGTTCAGCTTTAGTAGAAGGTAAAATGGCAGTTGTGCCATCAGAAGAGACTAGAGGAGGGAAAGAGGAAGAAGCAAAGTTAAGGGTTGACATTTTTTGCGAAATGCCAGAAAGGACGAGATGAAGAAGAACCAGAAAGATTATTGCATTTGCGGCGGAGAAAAGAGTTTTTGGTATCTCGAAGAATAGATTTTGCACGATTCCGGGATGAAATATAAGTGGCATGAGTTTCAGGAGTTTGAAGACGACGGTAATCTCTGAAGGCAGTATCCCTGCGGCGGATAGCGCGAGAACAAGCAGAGTTAAACCAAGGTTTGTTAGGTTTAGTAGAAGGGAAAGAATATGGAATGTACGCTTCCATGCCAGAGAGAATCACCTCAGTTATGCGCTCTGTACATTCTGAGGGACCCCTACCAGGGAAACAGTAGTCATTCCATGGAAAATCAGAGAAGTATGGCCGCAAGTCAGACCAGTTAGTGGCACCGAAATGCCAGAAACGTCTCCTCGCCGAAGGCGGGGCCGTTCTTGAGGAAGACTTGAAGAGACAGGACAAGATACGGAGATAAGAAGATGATCGGATGAACCCAGAGGAGGAAAGAGTTTAACAGTGTAAGGAGAAGGATTAGAAGTTAGAAAAAGGTCTAGAATGTTGCGTTCATCACCAAGACGGTCAGGGATACGGGTAAGGAGATGCACCAACTGCTCAAAGTTGTTCTGGATAGAAAAGTTGAAGGCGAGTTCACCGGCTGGAGATTGAGAACTAGAGGAAAGCCATTGGCGGTGGTGAACATTGAAATCACCTAAAATGATGATTTCAGAGAAAGGAGAAGAGGATAGAATGTGCTCTATTTTGGAGTTTAAATAGTCGAAGAATTTTTTATAGTCAGTAGAATTAGGAGATAAATAGACAGAACAAATAAATTTAGTAGTAGAATTGCAAGAGAGCTTAAGCCATAAGGTAGAAAATTCATGAGACTCCAAATCAGAGACACGAGAGCAAATAACATCGTTGCGCACATATGCGCAACAACCGCCTTTGGCTGAAAATTGAGGATAGAGACAGTAGGAGGTAACAGAATAAGGTTTGCTGTCAGCACACTCAAGCACCTGAGTTTCGGTTAGAAATAAGAGATGAGGTTTAGAAGAAGAGAGATGGTGTTCGACAAAGGGGAAATTAGAAAAAAGACCGCGAATATATATATATATATATATATATATATATATATATATATATATATATATATATATATATATATATATATATATATATATATATATATATATATATATATATATATCAACCAGGGTTAGAAGGTAGGCAGAATCAGGATAAAATTAAAGATCGACAAATTTCTCTCTATACACAGTGTTTGTAGATGTGCAAGTTTAAGTAAATTGGAAAAACAGCTAAAGGAAGTGTGCTTTAGACTTTACCAGTAAAGTACATGCAAGATTGAGCATAGCGGTTAAGTCTTTGGTCAAAGAGTTTGGCAGAAAAAGGATGAGACTGCGTAGAGAGACGTGTCGAGAGAGGAGAAGGAGAGAAGTGACCGAAGAGTTGAGAAGAGGAGTGTCAAATGGAAAAGCGATAATATATATAGTGAGAGTGACGCAACAATTCGATGGGCAGAAAGAAACTGGAGAGAATCGGCGAGAGAGGAAGAATTGATCAGACGAAAGCCCTAGACTCCACGTTATGCATATGAGTGGCACAACCCCAGATGTGCAAGGCGTAATTCATACAGGGGCGAACAATACTCTTGTAAAGAGCAAGTAACTGGGGTGGCGTGAAGAAATTCCAAAGGCTCCTTTGAACATCCAATCTCTTAGAAACTTGTTTAGTAATCCTGTCCTTCCAAGAAAGACCACGAGAAAAAGAAACACCGAGAATTTTAATGACAGTCGAATGTTTTAGTTTTTTTTTTTGTTTTATTTATTTATCAAAATGTTCACATCTCACGGGCATTGCCCTATTCAAGGAGAGGAAACTTTTCTAGGTAGTATATACCTAGGATTCCCAAGAGGGATCGAACCGGCGCCCTTAAGCACGTGAGTCAATCACCCCACCGTTTGAGCCTTAGATGGCAAGTAACTGGGGTGCTTTCGAAGATATCATAGCTGTATTTAAGATTATGCCAGGTATATATATATATATATATATATATATATATATATATATATATATATTATATATATATATATATATATATATATATATATATATATATATATATATATATATATATATATAAATGAAATATACAAAATAAAGGAGGACAATCGATGTGTAATAATTCGCCATATTATGAATACTGTGGTTCACTTAAAAGTGAAATGAGAAGAACTTAGGAGAGCAACAAATGCTAATCGCAGACGATCCAGAAAATGTATAAAGGTCCATGGTGATTCCTTTGATAATTTAAAATAAATGAACTTTTCAAATAAACTTGTGTTAATCTTCTTGATTTTACTCAAAACTTTGGAACTCTCTAATTCAACAACCAATGAAAATCGGATTATAACTTTTGGGTTTTTTAATCAAATATGTGGAATACACTCCCAGAATTTGGTGCATTCTCCTGACTCACCCTATATATATATATATATATATATATATATATATATATATATATATATATATATATATATATATATATATATATATATATATATATATATATATATATATATATATATATATATATATAATATTCGAGATCACCTTGGGTTACGGGATTTATTATAATTCAGTTGCTCATCCATTTATATCCAGAATTAAATATTGGTGTAAAGAAAAATAAAAAAAAGGAAGGAATATTATATAAAAGGGACATATATACACAGACATACCCATACATACATAAATACATGTACTAAAAAGTACAAGATTACACACATTAAACACAATTCGCACATGCAAACAAACGTACAGATAGAACTACACATAAATGCAAAATACACCTATATATATATATATATATATATATATATATATATATATATATATATATATATATATATATATATATATATATATATATATATATATATATATATATATATATATATATATATATATATATATATATATATATATATATATATATATATATATATATATATATATATATATATATATATATATATATATATATATATATATATATATATATATATATATATATATATATATATATATATATATATATATATATATATATATATATATATATATATATATATATATATATATATATATATATATATAATATATAAAACCATACACACTAACTTTTACTAATGAACACCACATCGATATCTCCATCAGAATGGAAGTGGTGAATGAAAAGGAAAAGAGGAATAGATGAATAGAGGAATGATCTTATTACAATTGGGATAGAGATAAAGAGTGGCGAAGGACAAATGGTTAAATTAGTTTTGTTTTTTATATAGAGAAGACCAGACATTTGATTGTTGTTGAGTATTGGTTTGAGTTTGAATATGTATTGGAAGGATTCAAGAATGTGAAGGGAAGAAATATCAGAATTCGTGACCAAAACAGAGAAATGTTGGGGCAGGGGAAAGGTGTGGCAAGAGGACTATGTATGGGAGTGTGGACAAGAAAAGGAGGGTGATAAAAGAGGAAAAGAGGTGCGGGGAGAGAGTTCAAAAATACGAGTCCTTAAAAGACGAGCAGTGGTACCGACATAGCCCTTATTGCATAAGGGACAGGAGTAATTATAAACCACTGAAGACTTGAGAGGAAAAGGAAGAAAAGATTTGTATTGGAAGAAGGAGGAAATCTTGAAGGAGGAGATATGGGAAAAGCTTAAGTCCAAATGAGGAAAATGATGAGAGAGAGACTTGAATAATTTAGAAGTCATAGACACTGTAGAGTGGTTTGAATATGGAAAATAGAAATAAATAGTTTTTTTTAGGGATAGAAAGTGTAGTAAAGGGAGGATGAAATTTGGTAGACAAAAACTGAAATATATATTGAGACACTAGATTTGGAGGAAAGTTGAGTGTGTTAAATAAATTATGAAAGAAATTAAATTTTGTACGTATCGAAAGATATGAGGAAGAAATATTGTATGTTCTATGTAAGTATGTGAGAATTGTACTAGTCTTGTATTTAAGTGGGTAAGAACTATAGTAATTTGTAACAGTGGGAGTAGAGGAAGATTTGCGAAAGACCGAAGTGAGGAAAGCTGAGGAGTTCTTGGAGATAGAAACATTTAGGAAAGAGAGTCTGCTGTCATGTTCTAATTCAATTGTAAATTGAATGTTAGGGTGAAGTGTACTGATGTAATTCAGAATGTATGTGCTTGGTATTGGATGGAAACAGGCAGAAAATGTCATCAACGTATCTTTTGTATAAGGTGGGACTCAGCATGGGAGAGGAAGAGAAGAGATGTGAAAGTTCTAAATGGTGTATGAAAAAATCAGCTAAGATGGGACCAAGGGGAGAGCCTATGGCTACTCCATCAATTTGTTGGTAAGCAGTATGATTGAAGATAAAATATATATCAGGAGTAGCTAAGGTGAGGAGGCTGGAAAAGGTGTCTTTGTCTGTTATAAAAAAGTGCAAAATGTTGAAAAAAAAAGTTAAGTCAAAAGGTTAAGTGTAAAGTGTAAGAGGATGTTAGTGAACAGTGATTGAATGTCAAAGGAGAACATGCAGCAATTAATAAAGACTTTTATAAAAATGAATTCTGTTTAAATGATATAATTATTGTGATTAATAAATTCTTGAAACTTCTAATGTTGCATTAATTCTTTGCAATCTTGTTTATACATATATATATATATATATATATATATATATATTATATATATATATATATATATATATATATATATATATATATATATATATATATATATATATATATATATATATATATATATATATATATATATATATATATATATATATATATATCCTTAATCTACAATGTATCGTTCTTTGTTTGTCCAACACCAACTGTCTTACCCCAGAATTTGTATTCATGCTCACTATAACATATTCATTCCACTGATTAATTCCAGAGTGCATTTCATTCTTCCATTTTCTCCACTTCCTTTGACAACACATATCAAAAGCCTTGTATCAGTTCATGTCGGCCATTGACTATTCGATCTCCGATTTTG
>SEYY01001790.1:12500-20000 GCA_009176605.1 Armadillidium nasatum | reverse complement strand
TATGAGTAAAAAACTACGACTGATTTAATCTGTTGTTTCCAGTTTAAAATGTTTAAAGCTGTTCAAATTACCATCAGAAAAATTAGATTTGATAAGCCAAAAGAAGACGTTCTGCGAAAGAGTGATATTCCTATTAAATATAAAGAAATAAAACCAGGAAACGAATTCAAATTAAACAAACCCATAAAATTAATTTCTATAGAAAGAATTGGCTTAGAATTTTATTAGATTTCAGAGCTTTGTTTAAATGGCAATAGAAATGTAACTAACTATATTGCATAGTCTGATATTTTGGTAGGCAAGCGATTTAATTCTACCAATTAGGCAGGAAAGTATAAATGATGCGATTCCAGATTAATTATTTAAAGTTTTGGATAGAGTAAAGATACCTTCTTCATATGTTTAAAAGCATATTTATCTTTAAGAGGCAAAAATTCTACATTTTCTCTAGTATAAACTATGCAGAAATATAGTTTTATGAAAATTTAGACATATTTCAAGTGATATGGTTGATTAGTCCTGTACGTTGTTTTCTACTATATTCGTACATCTGTTTGCAGGTGTATGTACAAGAGGTCCATGTGTAAATTGTTAAGAGTATTGGTTAACCAATTGAGAAGCTTTCTGGGTGGAAGATATCCTTCAAAGAGTGTTTCAAGCATCACATGTTTCGCCTCGCAACGAAAATGAAAAAAGGATTTAGTCTCCTAAACTTTTTATTTTAAAACCCAAAAAACTTTGAGTTTTTTCCTTTTGCTCTTTATTAACTTGAAGGAAAACCGAATATTTGCAGACGAAAATTCACTACAATAAAGTGAATAAGAATCAAGAAAATAAATTCACAGAGAAAATTAATAAATAATTAAAAATTATTCTTTCTTCTTCTCAATTTTTTCACTGACCAAGAATAAACTTTTTCCGTTCCAGTCGTAATTTCTATTTAATTAATAATAATAATAATAACAATAATAATAATAATAATAATAATAATAATAATAATAATAATAATAATAATAATAATAATAATAATAATATCTGTTCCAGATAATTTAATTTAGACAATTACGAAACCTTTTGAACTTTGAAAAAAAATTATCATCTGATACGATACCGATGATACCGATATATATATATATATACCGATATATATATATATATATATATATATATATATATATATATATATATATATATATATATATATATATATATATATATATATATATATATATATATATATATATATATATATATATATATATATATATAAATATATATAAATAATATTATTTTTATAAAATGAAATACTAAAATAAAATGAAAAAAAATAAAAAGAAAAAAAAAAAAAAAAGATTTTTTTTTTTAATTAAAATTAAAATGTAAAAACAAAAAAAATTACGAACGAAAAATTAAAATCACCGAAGTCAAAATCGAATTTTGAGTAAATTAAATCAAAACTACATTTTTTGAAATTTTTTTTTCCCCAAAAAAAACTAAAAAAATAATAAATTTACAAATCTCGTCAGCATTTTGTTAAAAGTGTAATAAACTAAATTATTATTATAATTATTATTATTATTATTATTATTATAAGTAGTAGTAGTAGTAGTAGTAGTAGTAAGTAGTAGTAAGTAGTAATATATATTATATATAATATATATATATATATATATATATATATATATATATATATATATATATATATATATATATATATATATATATATATATATATTACACATTACCACCGCTCACGAGCAAAGCCCTATTCAAGGAGGGGGTGTTAGATCAATAAGAGAATAACAAAAAAAAACAACGCAACTTTTGTAGGTGAGCAAAAACGTGGGCTTTAAAGTATTTGAAATTAAATTCGGCAGGAATCACAGAAGATGGGAGATATTTCCACAAAACAGAGGTAACTGGAAAGAAGGAGACATCACAACGGACAAGTTTGGAATTGCCTATGTCCACACAAAATTTTATGCAGACAATGCACTCCTTGTGCTACGAGGTCGTCGTAAAGGCGGAGGTATCCGAGTGGACAGTTCCCTCAAGCATTTAGCGCTGTAGTACCTATACAGAAAAGAGAAAAGGCACCTACATAACGTCGCAAAGATTAAGGGTAAAGTAAATTAGGAATAGCGAAACAGTTTATAAGTCTTTCAGCCTTTGATTCAACCTTATCCAAAAGACGGGTGAAACCAGAACCACCTCAGCTATGAGAGCAGTACTCCATACAAGGGCGGATGAGGCCCTTGTATAATTGGAGTAACTGCGAAGAAGGAAAAAATTTTCGCAGCCTAAACAGAACTCTCAGCTTCTTTGAAGCCTCCCTAGCAACCACAGTGATGTAAGGTCCACAAGACATTTTTTTGTTTATGTCAAGGCCAAGAAAGTTTATATTGTCAATAGGAGAGACGGAAGAACCATCGAAATAAAGAGAAAAGGTAGGAGGTGTCTTTGAGAGGGAAATTTCTAGAAGTTGAGTTATAAAAGAATTGAATTTCACAAGGTTGAGATGACCCCGCTGGGAATTTCTATCCAGATCTGCAAGAATGGAAACGAAAAGATGAAGATGAGAGGCAACTCTAGATGCAAATTAAGGAGCAGATTTGAATTGAGTAAAAGAATGGAGGTTAAGTTATTGGCATATGAATGGATAGGGTTAGATGAGCAGCTGAAAGATCGTTAACGAAAAGTTAGAATATATTAAGAGATAAGACAGAACCCTGAGGAACACCACTATTGACAGGAAAGGAAGAAGAAGTTGCTCCATCAACAACAGTAGAAATGGAACGATTAGAAAGAAAGCTAGACATAAGTGAGCAAAGAGAAGGAGGAAACCCAAAGGAGGGAAGCTTGAAAAGCAGATACGCATGCCACGCCAGGTCAAATGCCTTAGATATGTCAAGCGGAACCACACGTCTCCCCATGGTTCCTGAGGGCAGAAGACCATAAATCTGCGAGATAATAAAGTATATCACCAGTAGACCTCGAACGTTGAAGGGCGATAATTAGAGGAATCAGAGCGGCTACTTTTCTTAGTAATAGGTTGATCTAATGCGCGCTTCCAACACTGAGGAAAAGTACTAGTACTGAGGCATAGAGAGAAAAGTTGAACAAGTAACAGAGCCATCTCAGAAACACACTTTCTTAAAGCTCGGGGAGGAAGGCCATATGGGCCACTTGCCTTCCGAATTAAGATTTAGAGAAGTTGTCAGAGAGGTTTTTGGCAAGATACCAGAAAGATTAATCAGGATATTTTAGAAGCTCAGCACACCTTCGTTTTGTGAAAGTCTGCTTTGCTCGTCGAAGAATATCATCCCTGCAACGATTCCAAGCTGAATGAAAATAAGCGAAAGTGATAGGAAAAGGAGAATTTTTCTACTCTCCATACGCGATGTCTCTAGACTGAATGGCACAAGAGTAAGCGCGATCGAACCATGGATTTTGAGGACCTACTCATTCCATTAACGATTACAGCTTCCACATTAACGGCAGAGACCGAAGCGTCTTCAGGGAGAAAGCAGTCCTTCCGGGGATAGTTAGCGTAGAAGCAAAGCAAAGTCCCCCGGTCAGCCCGATCAAAGTGCCAAAAGATACGGTTAGGGAAGGGTGGAGCAGTTGGAGAGAAAGCATGAAAATTAATAGAAATTAGATTGTGGTCAGATTTAGTAATAGGTTTGAAGACAGCATATTTATAAAAAGAAGGACTACTAGTGAATCATAAGTCAAGAGTGTTCAAGAAATGGTTGGGATGGGACGATCTGGAATGTGTGTTAGTTCTTTAATAAGTTGCTCCAGATCGTTGAGAATGCTGAATGATTCGGCCTCCTCTACTCCTGGATCAGTATAAGAGAAATCCAATCACTCAGTATTGTGTACATTGAATTCTCCTAAATAGCGAGACCTCAGTATTTGAATGTGAAGATGTAACAGTCTCGTGAGAAGTAGTTAAGTATTCAAAAAAGATAGAAAAATCTGTTCTATTGGAAGAACAGTAGCAGAAGCATAAAATTATTTACAAAACGTATTACCAGAGTGTTAATGTTTACATAGGCTCAAACTCCACCCTTAGATCGGAAATTATGAAATAAGTTATAGTTAGATATGTTAAAAAAAGTTAGGAAGAGAGTTAGAGAGGTGGTATTCCACAGAAGCTAAAATAAAGCGTAAGCCACGAGTATGGGTGAAGTGTATAGAAAACACAAGACTGCGCACACCCGTCATTTGCATACACAATCACAATTAAAACAAACAAAAAGACAAATAAATAAACAAATAGCCACATTATATTATATATATATATATATAATATATATATATATATATATATATATATATATATATATATATATATATATATATATATATATATATATATATATATATATATATTAAAAGTTCACATTTCACTGGCATTGCCCTATTCGAGGAGAGGAACTTTTCTAGGTAGTATATACCTTGGATCCCCAAGTGGGATCAAACCGGCACCCTCAAGCATGTGAGTCAATCACTCTATATATATATATATATATATATATATATATATATATATATATATATATATATATATATATATATATATATATATAGCAGTTGATTAGGGAACCCACAATCGTCCTAACTAGTCATTAAGCACACTTGATTTATGCTTCACCACTACTCCTTCTAGATATAAATACACTATTTTCCCTCCTATAGGTAACTCTGACCATAATCTTTTAACTCTTAATTATAATGCTTTTTCTCCAACAGCTCCACCATGTTCATAACGTATATTCTGGCACTTTATTTGGGCTAATTGGGGGGCAATGCGTAACCTCTTTGCTAACTACCATTGGAATGAATCTTGCTATGGCTCGGGGGACGCTTTAGTTTCTGCTAAAAAGGTAAGGCCGGGATCCTTGATCTGATGAACAGGTTCATTCCATCTTCAACTAAAGCTTTTCTCATCAAAATCCATGGTTCGATGGTAATTGTTCGGGTGAGAGACAATGCTTATCGTGAATGGAAAAACTTTCCTTCTCCTATCACTCTTGCTAATTTTCATTCAACATGGAATTGGAAGCGTACTTTCACTAAAAAGAAGTGCGCTGATCTCCATAGTTCTCTTACTGATAAAAATTTCTGGCATTTTACCAAAAAATATCTCTAATAACTTCTGTAACTCTTCCTTTATTCATCTTATTCGCTCTGATGGTTCTGTAACTAATACTCCCTCTGAAAAGGTAAATCTCTTCGGCCTCCATTTTTCATTTAATTCCACACTGCTCAATTCTGCCATCCTTCCTCTTACTTCTTCTCCTCTTAGGTATCCCTGATTATCCTCGATCGGGTGCATGGGATCCTGAAATCTATGAACGTCAGATAGACCAATGGCCAGGATGACATTCCCCTCGTGTTCTGAGGGAGTGTGCTTCCGAGTTAACGCCTCCTCTCGTTCCGCACTAATCTCTATGCCGTAATACTAATACTTTTCCTCAATGCTGGAAGCGCGCATGTGTTCATCCGATCCCGATAAAAGTTAGCCCCCTCTGATCTTCTAACTATCGATCAAAAGCTCTCACTTGTGTTCTGTCTAAAAAAAATTTCAAACTCTACTCAACTCTTGTTTTTTTGGATCATCTGGAGTCTCATTCTCTTCTCTCTGATCATCAGTATGGCTTTCGAAGCTTGAGGTCAACTAGCGACATACTTTCCTATCTTACTGATCTATGGTCTTCTGCTCTTAGGGACTTCGGGGAGTCTTGTGTGGTGGGGCTTGACATATCCAAGGCCTTTAACTGGGTATGGCATGCGTTGCTGCTCTCCAAGCTCCCTTCCTTTGGGTTTCCTCCTTCTCTTTGTTTACTTTTTTCTTGTTTTCTCTCAGATCGCTACATTTCGGTACTTGTAGATGGAGCTACCTCTTCTTTCTTTTCTGTCATTTGTAGTGTTCCTCAAGGTTTTGTTTTATCTCTAACTTTATTCTTACTATTCATTAACGATCTTCTCAGCTACACTTCTAACTCTGTTCACTCTTATACTGATGACTCAACTCTACATTTTTCTACTCATTCTAGAGTTGCTTCTCGTCTTCAACTTTCTGATTCTATTCTTGTCGATCTGGGTAGGATTTATCGGTGGGGGTCATGGCAACCTTGTGAAATTCAACTTTTTAAAAACTCGCATCTCCCTCTCAAAAATACCTCCCAACTTTCCTATACTTTTCGATGGCTCTCCCGTCTCACCTGTAAATAACATTAACATTCAAGGTCTATCATATATAATAAATTGTCTTGGAAACCACATATCACAATGGTTGCTAAGAAGACCCTTACTTTTCATTAACGATAATAATAATAATAATAATAATAATAATAATAATAATAATAATAATAATAATAATAATAATAATAATATTCTGGTTGCGAGAATTTTTTCTTCTGAGCAGTTACCCCAATTTTATAAGGATCTTATTACCCCCTATATGGAGTACCGCTCTCATATTTGGGGGTAGGGAAACTCCGGTTCCTCCACTCTTCTGGATAAGGTTGAGTTTTAAGCTAAAAGAATAATAAATTGCCCCTTTCTTTCAGACTCTCTTAACCCTCTATCTCTGCGACGTGACATTGGGGCACTATCTATTTTCTATTTTCTATACGTACTACAATGGCAGATGCTCGAGGGAATTTTGCACGAATATTGTGTGGATGCTGGAAACCCCAGACTTGCTCGTTGTGGTGCTTCCTTCTTTCCAGCCACCTCTGTTCTGTGAAACTCAAAACCATCATCTATTTCCTCCTGTATTTAACCTTCTTTTCTTCAAATCTTTCGTCTGTGCCCACCGGAGGGATGTGCGTTAGGTTCGGGTCTGGTTGGGTTTTCTCCTCTTTTTCTATTTCTTGAAAAGGGCTCTGCCAGTGAGTGGTAGTAATATATATATATATATATATATATATATATATATATATATATATATATATATATATATATAT
This sequence comes from Armadillidium nasatum, assembly GCA_009176605.1. Lineage (NCBI taxonomy): Eukaryota > Metazoa > Arthropoda > Malacostraca > Isopoda > Armadillidiidae > Armadillidium > Armadillidium nasatum. The sequence goes on along the minus strand of SEYY01001790.1, from coordinate 13,020 downwards.
ATATATATATATATATATATATATATATATATATATATATATATTATTTATATATATATAAATATATATATATAATATATATAATATATATATATATATATATATATATATATATATATATATATATATATATATATATATATATATATATATATATATATATATATATATATATATATATATATATATATATATATATATATATATATATATATATATATATATATATATATATATATATATATATATATATATATATATATATATATATATATATATATATATATATATATATATATATATATATATATATATATATATATATATATATATATATATATATATATATATATATATATATATATATATATATATATATATATATATATATATATATATATATATATATATATATATATATATATATATATATATATATATATATATCGACGGTGGAAAAGTGAAAGGTTGTAACCCTATTGTTTAAAAATATGCTACAACGTTTTACCTTTCCACCGTC
>SEYY01001790.1:0-10000 GCA_009176605.1 Armadillidium nasatum | reverse complement strand
ATTTAAAATATTCTCGTTGACATATATATATATATATATATATATATATATATATATATATATATATATATATATATATATATATATATATATATATATATATATATATATATATATATATATATATATATATATATATATATATATATATATATATATATATATATATATATATATATATATATATATATATATATATATATATATATATATATATATATATATATATATATATATATATATATATATATATATATATATATATATATATATATATATATATATATAATATATATATATTGCGTGAATGTATTCTGATTGAATTATTAAAATGGAGAAAAGAAAAAAATAAAGCATAAAACGAACTAGAAAAATGAAATAAAGAAATTGTAAGATGAAGAAGACCTTTGTATGAAGAAGAAGATTATGCAAAGAAAAAGATCTTCACCACAATTTAAAACCTTGAAATAATTAAAAGTTGAAAATTTTTCCCAACAAAAGTGATATTATATTATTTAGCCAAAGGAGAAGCAACAAAATGTAATAATTTGTTCTTTCCAAAAAATTGAATTAAAATATTTAACGCGGAATTCTAACGATTTTAATCTTTTGGAAAATTTAAAATTAAAAGAAAAAAAAAAACGTCTTTTAGAATTAAATTAAAAAATTTAGAGATTATAATTTAATATATTGTCTTGCCAGTAAGGTTAAATGTCTTTGTATAACTGGACCAGAACAATGATTTCTATACGTATAATTACCAATGCCACGGGTGTGGAATTTCCACTTTTACTCTTTTCTCTTACCGTACAGTTCGAAATGTTTGGGAAATATGTATGCAGAACTACCACCCTGTATATATATATATATATATATATATATATATATATATATATATATATATATATATATATATATATATATATATATATATATATATATATATATATATATATATATATATATATATAGGGGGAGGATGTAGCGCCATCCGAAGCGATGCAAGTACCCCCACTGGGCTTAACACACGGGGTGATAGGATGGGCTAGACCATTCCGTTTCACCCAGTTGCCCTTTGGTTCGTTCCTTTTCGCGTTTCATCTTCTCAGAGGGTCTCTAGTGTACCCTTGACTCACTCTTGGAGTGCCTATGCTCCAACAAATTTCCTACTTCTTCACATGTGTCCTACAAATTTACAAACGCTTACACTTACATTACCTATTAAATTAATCAAAATGGCGAAACATAAATCTGCCTCGGAGAATCAAAGAGGGGCGGATTCCAAATATAGCCCCTCATCCACTCCTTCCCCCATCACCACTTGGGAGTTGGTGGCCTCCGGTGATGGGGTTGGCGCCACAAAGACCTCTCTGCCGACTTGCCCTGATGCACGGTCTTCGTTTTTAATTAATTTCTGCAACATTCGCTGTCTTTTTTCTAATATCCACTTTGTCGAACACCACCTCTCTTCTTCTAGACCTCATCTCTTGTTCTTAACTGAAACTCAGGTGTCTGAGTGCTCTGACAGCAAACCCTACTCTGTTTCCTCCTACTGTCTCTATCCTCAATTTTCAGCCAAAGGCGGATGTTGCCCATATGTGCGGAATGATGTTGTCTGTTCTCGTGTCTTTAATTTGGAGTCTTCTGAATTCTCTACTTTATGGCTTAAACTTTCTTGCAACTCTACAACTAAATTCATTTGTTCTGTCTATTTATCTCCTAACTCTACAGACTATCCAAAATTCTTCGACTATCTTAACTCCAAAATAGAGCACATTCTTTCTTCTTCTCCTTTCTCCGATATCATCATTTTAGGTGATTTCAATGTTCACCACCGCCAATGGCTTTCATCTAGTTCTCAAGATCTAGATGGTGAACTTGCCTTCCAATTTTCTATCCAGAACAACTTTGAGCAGTTGGTGCATCTCCTTACCCGTATCCCTGACCGTCTTGGTGATGAACCCAACATTCTAGACCTTTTTCTAACTTCTAATCCTTCTCCTTATACTGTTAAACTCTTTCCTCCTCTGGGTTCATCCGATCATCTTCTTATCTCCGTATCTTGTTCTGTCTCTTCAAGTCTTCCGCAAGAACGGCCCCGCCTTCGGCGAGGAGACGTTTCTGGCATTTCGGTGCCACTAACTGGTCTGACTTGCGGCCGTACTTCTCTGATTTTCCATGGAATGACTACTGTTTTCCGTGGTAGGGGTCCCTCAGAATGTGCAGAGCGCATAACTGAGGTGATTCTCTCTGGCATGGAGGCGTACATTCCATATTCTTTCCCTTCCACTAAACCTAATAAACCTTGGTTTAACTCTGCTTGTTCTCGTGCTATCCGCCGCAGGGATGCTGCCTTCAGGGATTACCGTCGTCTTCAAACTCCAGAAACTCACGCAACTTATATTTCATCCCGGAATCGTGCAGAATCTATTCTTCGAGATACCAAAAACTCTTTTCTCCGTCGCAAATGAAATAACCTTTCCGGCTCCTCTTTCTCTCGCCCTTTCTGGCATTTTGCAAAAAATGTCAACTCTAACTTTGCTTCTTCCTCTTTCCCTCCTCTAGTATCTTCTGACGGTTCAACTGCCGTTTTGCCTTCCTCTAAAGCTGAACTCTTCGCTCAAACCTTTGCCTTAAATTCAACCTTAGACGATTCCGGAGCTGTTCCTTCTCCTTCAACCCCCTCCAACTCCTTTATGCCTAAAATTGTAATTTCTTCTAAAGACGTCACTTCTGCTCTCTCTGAGTTAAACACTAAGAAGGCGTACGATCCTGATGGTATCCTTCCTGTGGTTCTCAAAACTTGCGCTTCCGAGCTTGCACCCTGCCTTGGTAAACTATTTCGTCTATGTCTTTCCACTTCAACCTTCCCTACTTGCTGGAAACGTGCGCTCATTCAGCCTGTGCCGAAGAAGGGGGACCCCTCTTGACCCTCTAACTACCGTCCAATTTCTTTAACCTCCGTTCTTTCTAAAGTTTTCGAATCTATCCTTAACAGGAAGATTTGGAAACACCTCAATTCTTCTAATCTTATCTCTGATCGCCAGTATGGCTTTCGCAAGAAACGCTCTACTGGTGATCTTCTTTCCCTTCTCTCTGACTCTTCGGTCCTCCTCTCTTCGGCATTTCGGTGAATCTTTTGCTGTGGTGCTAGACATATCGAAGGCTTTCGATAGAGTCTGGCACAAAGCTTTGATTTCCAAACTTCTCTCTTTCGGAATCTATCCTTCTCTCTGTGACCTTCTCTCTAATTTCCTTTCTGGTAGTTCTATAGCAGCTGTTGTAGACGGCCACCGTTCATCCTATAAATCTATAAATAGTGTTGTTCCTCAAGGATCTGTCCTATCCCCAACACTTTTTCTGCTTTTCATTAATGACTTCCTATTACTTCATCTCCTATCCACTCCTATGCTGATGACTCCACCCTTCATTACTCTTTTCATTTTGAAAGCAACAGTTAATAGAGGCAAGGAGGGTTGCCTTGGAGCAACTAACCTTTGATCTATCTCTCATTTCAAATTGGGGCAGAGAAAACATGGTTGTTTTCAATGCCTCAAAAACTCAATTCCTCCATCTCTCTACTCGCCACAATCTTCCACACAACTACCATATCTTCTTCGAAAACACACAACTCAAACCTTCATCTCTCCTTAATATTCTAGGTGTTTCTTTTTCTCGTGATCTTTCTTGGAAAGATCACATTACCTCTCTTTCTAAACAAGCTTCTAAGAGGTTGGGTGTTCTGAGGCGCCTTCAGTATTTCTTTACTCCACACCAGTTGCTTGCTCTGTATAGGGGTGTTGTTCGCCCATGTATGGAGTATGCTTCACATATATTGGGGTGGTTCCACTCATACAGCTCTCCTGGAAAAGGTGGAGTCTAGGGCTTTTCGCCTTATCAACTCTCCTGCTCTCACTGATTCTCTCCAATCTCTTTCTGCTCGTCGAAATGTTGCGTCACTCTCTCTTTACTATCGCTATTACAATGGACACTGCTCTTCTGAACTCTCTCGTCGCACACCTACTCCACTGAGAAGGGTTCGTGCGACTCGTCTTTCTACACCGTCTCATCCTTTCTCTGTCCAACTCTCTGATCCCAGACTTAACCGCTATGCTCAATCTTACATGTACTCTACTGGTAAAGTCTGGAACACACTTCCTTCATCTATTTTCCCAACTTCCTATGACTTAGCCACCTTCAAACGGCGTGTATCAGGTCATGTTGGCCTTTAATTAGACCGTGTTCCCGACTTTCCCCCTAACTATGGTGGAATATTGGTCTTTCCCCACCAGAGGTGAAATAAAATATATATATATATATATATATATATATATATATATATATATATATATATATATATATATATATATATATATATATATATATATATATATATATATATATTATAAGTTGGGGGTCAGTACCTACCACTATGAGCATAATATTTGAGACGAATTCCTTAGATCTTTCTATGTATAAATGTTGTAAGATTTAAAAAATTCCCAACTTTAAGATAATTTGAAACTAAAGTTGGCAAACCTCTCTCAAAACCCTTTAAAAAAATTCTAACGCCACTCCTATATATATATATATATATATATATATATATATATATATATATATATATATATATATATATATATATAATATATATATATATATATATATATATATATATATATATATATATATATATATATATATATATATATATATATATATATATATATATATATATATATATATATATATATATATATATATATATATATATATATATATATATATATATATATATATATATATATATGATTTTGTGTGTTCGTCCTTTAAAAGTTGTCCCATTAGGCTGTGTTTGTCCTTTGAAAAAAAAAAATTATCATTGGTGCATTTTTTAGCTCCTGTTTTTCGCTGGCAAAATATTTTTCGGCCAATGTCTTTGAATATCACACAAAAATTTTACACATCCAAATAAGGTTTAAATCAAAATATTTCATAAACGTTATTTTGAAACTCGAAAGATGTAATTGGATAGTTCATGTAACCTTTTGGAGCATTTAACAGTTTACTTCTATTGCATAACATACATAACTAATAATAAATATGCAGATAGAAACGTATGTACGTATAATAATACAAAATTACATATTTAATTTAAGGACGCATGATATTCAATCTCAGTCTCTGATTCGATTTCAAAAGTTGACTATGTTGTTTTTGTTTTACTTTTTTCCTTTTTTGAAGGGTTGATAGTTTTGAAAGTCAGTCTTCCCACCAGTATACCAAACCTGTCATATGACTTCGGTTTTCGATCTACAGATGATATAACCTTCGTTCCTTGCTGCATAGCCATTCACCTTTTTTTTATGTCAAGCACTTCATACAATTAATCATGTTTTCCTCGTTTTATACATTCATCGTAGGTATTCAACCCTTTACCAAGTTTGGTACATGACTGAAATTGATAAACGTGAAAAATTTAATTTTTTTTTATAAAAATTTTTCTAGCTTTGATGGGTGCTCGAAGGAATAGATAGCGACCAACAAAATTTTGTGAGTTTGAGTGGTATCCTGCTGATGCTTTTCAGTGGATGTTCTTCTAGCTGAACAGCTCTTCTTTTCCTATTTGATTCTTGAAATGAAAAAGACTCCAGAAAGTAATAATGCTGCTACCTACCTCCATGCGACTTTGGGAATTTCGTGTTGGGGTTACTTCTTTTTAAAAAAAAACTAAACGTAATTAAACATTTTCGTGAGCTTTTAGCAAAGGCTCATCCATTTCTGGTCCAAATATTTGCATATTATACACAAATTTCAAAAAGGTCATAACTCTTATATATATATATATATATATATATATATATATATATATATATATATATATATATATATATATATATATATATATATATATATATATATATATATATATATATATAATATATATTATATTTTCAAGATATCCTGACAGAAGAGTCAAAGTTACAACCTTAACTCCACCTTCCTCACTTCCTCTCTAAATTTCCTCGACAGAAAAATGAAAAAGAATGTATAGAAAGAAGTGTCTCACTAGCCTGTTTCATTGAAGGAGGTATGCGACTGTAGAGTTCAAAAGAGCAGTTCTGGTTGTAAAGAGCGATAGTATGGAGAGTAACTCAGAAATTTAACGTGTACAAAGAGATTGGAGAGAATTAGTGTGAGTCAAAGAAATGATAAAACAAAAAGACTTAGACTCCATCTTTTCAAGAGCATCATGATGGGACCATCTCAGATATGTGAAATGTACTCCATTCCGTGAAAACAAGATACCTGTGAAAAGAAAACAAATTTCGAAGGAGCCCCAGAATATTAAACATCATAGAAGTTTGTTTTCAAAGAGAAGTATTGTTCAAGCACCAGAGTTTCGGTGAGGTCTAGAATAAGAGAGATGATATTCAACAAAGTTGAAATTGGATTGAAGACAGCCAATGTTACAAAAAATTATTGAAAAAAGACCGTGCATCAGGAAAAGCCGTCTGCAGATTCCTGGTGGTGCCAACTCCCAAGTGGTGACGGGGGAAGGGACTGATGAAGGGATGTTTTTGGAAGGCGCCCCTCAGAGTTTTTCCGAGGCTACTGTTGTTGACGCCATAATAATTATTATTATTTTTTAAAAGAATGCGTAACTGTAATAGTATATTTTGTGTGTGAAGGAGAGCCTACTCCATGTAGAAAATGTGGAGAGGAGTTCGAAATCGTACGCACCATTGTTCACTGGAGACTAGAGTGAGATGGGAAGTACCCTTAACACCCCATATACCCAATGGGAGCTCTATTTCCTAAGCCCATATATATATATATATATATATATATATATATATATATATATTAATATATATATAATATATATATATATATATAATATATATATATATATATATATATATATATCAGTGATGGGCGAATCCAAATACGGATTTAATGAATTTGAATTCTGATTTGGAGGTTCTGGATTCGGATTCAGATTCGAGAAATTCCAAAATCAGCAGGATTCGGATTCGAAGGTTTTGGATTCGGATTCGGATGCGAAATTGCCGGATTAGCGTTGAGGTGCGTTGTATTGCATTTTGTTTTCTGTGCAGTGCGGTGTGGTGAGCAACGAATGACAGCTGATACTGTGCTGTGCGTAAAATTTAGGAACTCGAGCAACCCTAATATTATATATTATATATATATATATATATATTATATATATATATATATATATATATATATATATATATATTATATATAATATATATATATATATAATATATATATATTCAACAAATTTTTCTCTCAAAATCCATGGTTCGAGGCAATTCTTGTCCGTCGGTCAACAATGCTACCGATGAAAAACTCCCCTATCACTTGCAATTCATTCGCTCTATAGTTGTAGGTATTTTGGACAACAAGCTTTTACTCAAAGTAAGTGCAATGACCTCCATGATCTCTACTGAAAAAATTTCTGGCCTCGTCAAAAAATCTCTAAACTTCTGTAAATTGACTTCCTCCTTTATTGTTTGATGGTTGTACTATCCCGCGCAAAGGCGAATCTCTCGGCCTTTTTAATCTAATTCCACCTGCTCGATTTGGCATCCTCCCCTACTCCTTCTCCTCTCAGGTATTCCATGTCTCTAATTGTAATTACAATCCTTAAATGAGATTCTCAATCTATGAATGTCAGGAAGACAGTGATCCTTATGGCATTCCCCCATCTTCAGAGGAGTTGCTTCCGATTGTGCCTGTCTGTTCATTCTACTCTCTATGTCTCATTTGTGTTCTGTCTAAAAATTTTAAAGTTTACTCAACTCTCATTTCCGGATGATTTGGAGTCTCATTCTCTCTCTCAATATGGTTTTCGACTCTCGAGTCAACTGCACATACTCCTATCTACTTAGCTATGTCTTCTGTCTTAGAGACTTCGGGATTTGTGTGTGCTCTTTACATGCCAAGCTTTTATCGGTATGAATGCGTCGTGCTCCTAATCCCTTCCTTTACCCTTCCTTTGCTTACCTTTCTGTTTTCTCTCAATCGTTTTTTCGGCATTGTAGATGGAGCGCTCTTTCTCTTTTTCTGTCAACTGAGGTTTTGCTCAGGGTTCTGTTTTATCTCCAACTTGATTGTTGACTCTTATGGAATTCAGATACCCAAGCTCACCTGGCGTACGAAAGTTTAAGACTCAACTCTCGGCTGGTAGTCTCATGCTAACAGCTTTCTGGGATGTGGAAGGCTTTGTCTATTCGGAATATCTGCCAAAGGGTGCTACTGTAAATTACGATCGTTAATTGGAAACTCTCCAAAAATTGAAGAAGGGAATCCTGTCGAATAAGACCAAACCGTACCGTTTTCCTCTTGTATCATGACAATGCTCATCCACATTGCAGTGCTCAGAAGCTTCAGAAGCTTCAACTCTTAAACTTCGAGGTCATTGATAACACACACTACAGTCCTGATCTGGCTCCTAGTGATTTTCACTTACTTCCAAAGTTGAAGGAGAGTCCCCGGGGAGCGAGATTTGGTTCAGATGATGAGGTGAAGAAAGCGTTGGTAGATTGGTTCCGTAAAACAGATCAAGATTTCTTTTCAACCGGTTTCGAGAAGTGGGTTTGACGTTTGCAGAAATGTATTGACGTTCGAATAAATTATGTAGAAAAATATTATTACATGTTCATTAAATAAATCTTTGATCTTCTTTCAGTCTTTGTTTCATTACCATATCCGCAGTGTGTGAGATTTTACTGCAGAACAGGCGTCACTTTTCACCCCACCCTAGTACACACACACACACACACACACACACACACACACACACACACACACACTACATCTATATATATTATAGTATATATTATATTATATATATATATATATATATATATATATATATATATATATATATATATATATATATTATATATATATATATATATTATATATATATATATATATATATATATATATATATATATATTATAATTTTGATATCATGATTAGCTTAACCTTAAATGGTTTCCCAAGCGCGAGTTTGTATCTTGAAGGCGAAAATTCAAGACTTTCAAAATTATTTGGAATGAGAAAAAAGGAAAAAAACGTAGAAAAGATTATTTAAGTAATTAAGTAGCTTTAACACGTATAGAACAATTCCAAGAATTATATATATATATATATATATAATATATATTATATATATATATATATATATATATATATATATATATAATATATATATATATACATTATATATATAATTATATATATACTCTTATAATAATATAAATTAATTTAGAGAAGAATGTAGGAAGGTAATGAAAAAGAAAATTTGGAATAATTAATGAAAAATTGAAGTTTGAAATGAAAACGAAATTGATCTCAATTTTGTTTCCCTGATTTTTCTTACTCTGATTAAGACAAAATCATTATGAAGCTCTCAAAAAAAAAAATAAATAAATAAATAGAAATAATATAATAATAATAAAAGGGTTAGGTCGCGTTACAACCGTTAAAAAAATGTCTTATTTTTAAGAAGAAAAAAATTTGTTACAAAAAATTAATATTTCGAAACTTTTATTCACTTTTACTCAGTGAAAAAAAAAGTAAATATCAAACATAAAACAAAATAAAAAATATTTTTTTCATTTTTTTTTATTAATTATTATTGTTTTCCGAGTTAGAAAGAAATAAAATATAAAATTTTATTTTTTTTATTTTTTTTTATTTTTATTTTTTCCTGAAATTCGGTTCAGTTTTTGAAATGAAAATTCTTCGCCAAAATTTTATGATTTGAATCTTTTCGTATTATGAATGCTTTCATTTTTAAAATATTTTCTAATATATTTATTTATTTATTTATTTTTATTTTTTCAGTGGACGCATTTTGAATTCATTTTAATTTTCACTCCTTTGTCAAAACTTCTTACAGGAGATTCCACAGATGCTATTTTTTTTTTAACAATATGTATTAATTAAAATATATAATATA
>SEYY01001789.1:15000-17597 GCA_009176605.1 Armadillidium nasatum | reverse complement strand
ATAATAATAAATTTGCCGTTTACCGTGGCTCAAACGGTAAAGTGATTGACTCACGTGCTTGAGGGCGCCGGTTCGATCCCACTTGGGATCCTAGGTATATACTACCTAGAAAAGTTCTCTCCTCGAATAGGGCAATGCCCGTGAGATGTGAACTTTTTATTTAAAAAAAAAAAAAAAAAATAATAATAATAATAATAATAATAATAATAATAATAATAATAATAATAATAATAATAATAATAATAATAATAATAATAATAATAATAATAATAATAATAATAATTTCAAATTTCAAAATTTCAAAATTCTTTATTCAGAAGTATAAGTACAAGTTATACATTTTTCAGTAGGTCCTACTCTACTAGATACAATATTTATAATTAGCTGTACATTACTCTGAAAAGGGGCTTCTAAGGGGAAGCACATTGGTTTCCTTTGAACCCCAAAGTTTAGTTGATAAATATTACATCAATATAATTAAATATCATTTTTATACAAATATGGTGAATAAATATAATGAGCAATAATAAATATAGCAATAGCAATAATAATAGTAGTAATAATAGAAGTTAAATACAATAGTACCCATAATAATATACATTTATGACAATATAGTTATAATAGATAATAAATATAATAATAATAGACAAAAATAAAAAATAATAATAATAATAATAATAATAATAATAATAATAATAATAATAATAATAATAATAATAATAATAATAATAATAATTATAATAATAATAATAGTGGCAATAAAGTAATAATAAAACAATGACAAAAATAAAAAGCAAAGATAATTATAAAAAATAACATTAGTAATAATAATAATTAAAAAAGGAATATTAAAAATAGGCAAAAGGAAATAATAATAATAATAATAATAATAGTAATAATAAAAATAATAATAATAACAATGATAATAATAATAATAATATAATAATAATAATAATAATAATAATAATAATAATAATAATAATAAAAATGATTATACTAATAGTGATAATTAAAATAAGAACTAATAATAGTAGTAATAGTAACAATAATAATAATAATAATAATAATAATAATAATAATAATAATAATAATAATAATAATAATAATAATAATAATAATAATAATAATAATAATAATAATAATAATAATAATAATAATAATAATAATAATAATAATAATAATAATAATAATAATAATAATAATAATAATAATAATAATAATAGCAGCAATAAAGCAATAACTAAACAAAGTTAATACTAAGATGCAACATAGTAATAACATTACTAGTAGTAATGATGATTATAACAATTGTAATAATAGTATAGACCTTAAAAACACTGATAAGACTAGTACTAACTTTAATAAGAGGCGAACAGGGAATAATTAGTACTGGTTAAGATAATACTTTTTAATATTGAATGCAAAAGCTTTCAAAGATTTTTTATTTTTAATTTCTGTTGGTAGATCGTTGAATAGATTTGCTGATTTGAATGTAACAGCTTGTCTGGCCTTCTCTAGTCTATAAAACGGTGGATTAATATGTAGGTTGTTTCGCAGATTAACATCTCTTTGAATTTGATTATTACGGAAGTTAGTTATTAAAAAATTGCAGGTTTCATTATTCATTATTTTGTGTAGTTCTTTTAGTAGAGTAAGATTTAATAAGGTGATGAAACTGCAAGATTTTAAGTTTCTTAAATAAAGGTTGGGTATGTTCATAGAGATGACTAGCAGACAGTAAACGAATAAAGCGTTTTTGCATGATAACAACAGGGTTGATAACATAGTTCCTAGCAATACCGTAGATTGGCAGGCAATACAACAACTGTGAGTGTACGTGTGTGTAGTATATTTTTTTTAAAATATATAAGGGGATGGACTTTGCTAATTTGACTAAGATATACATATATTTCGCTAACTTATTTACTAATTGATTTATATGTTCTTTAAACGTTAATTTGTCATCGAATAAAACACCCAGTATTTTTGCAATTGAAACTCGTTGCAACTCGGTTTGATTTAAGTTAATTTTAAAGTCCTCATTTACATTTTTATTACTAATAAAAAGATATGATGTTTTTTGCACATTTAAAGAAAGTTTATTAGAATTTATCCAAGTCATTATTTTATTTAAAGCAAACTCAGCTTTTTGTGAGAGCGTGTCATGATTGTTATCGGTTATTAATATCGAAATATCGTCAGCAAAAGAGATGGAGTAGGAGTCGTGCGAGTTGAATAGATCGTTCGTATATAAGGTAAAAAGCAATGGCCCCAAGATGGATCCTTGGGGGACGCCAGTGGTTACTAGCAATGTATTAGAGTGAATGTCCCCCAATTTTACAAATTGTGGTCTATTTGTTAGGTAAGATCGAAGCCATTGAAGTAGGTGTCCTTCAATGCCCATCATGTTCATTTTCTTTAAAAGAATATTATGATCAACAGAGTCAAAGGCTTTTGATAGATCTAGTAATAAAAGTAAAGATGAATCCTTCCGTTCCATGTTTTCGTATATTTTCTCAGTCAGGCACAAGAGGGCATCGGACGTTGATCTCCCTTTACGGAAACCAAATTGATAATCATGAAGGAGATTATTTGAG
>SEYY01001789.1:7500-10000 GCA_009176605.1 Armadillidium nasatum | reverse complement strand
TTATTTTTATTATTATTATTATTATTATTATTATTATTATTATTATTATTATTATTATTATTATTATTATTATTCTTCTTCTTCTTCTTCTTCTTCTTCTTCTTCTTCTTCTTCTTCTTCTTCTTCTTCTTCTTCTTCTTCTTCTTCTTCTTCTTCTTCTTCTTCTTCTTATTATTATTATTATTATTATTATTATTATTATTATTATTATTATTATTATTATTATTATTATTATTATTATTATTATTATTATTATTATTATTATTATTATTTTTATTATATTATTATTATTATTATTATTATTATTATTATTATTATTATTATCGGAATCAGTAATTTTAATTGGTGAAATATTTAAATAAAATAAATTTATTATTAGGCTTCTATTAATACTAGCATTAAAAGGACTGATTCGAAACTATAATTTTCAGTTATTCAGAATATGATAGTAAAATTTTAATAATAATAATAATTATTATTAAAATTATTATATTTTAAATAATTTATTATAAATATTTATTATAAAATTGGAGTAGTGCAAGAAAATGCAGTAGAATAACAGCTTCATTAACTCTTTTTCTTAAAAGCTGCCTTTCATCTTACAAACCTTTCTTTCCTATTATCGTTATCTTTCATATTACTTTTCTGGAATTGTAATTATCTTTCTTTCCTTTAACCTTTCGATCTTTCCAACTGCCTCTCTATCATTCATCTTACCTTTCTATCTTTCAAATTACATTTCTATCTTTCCTATTCTCATTCTTCATTTCCTTACCTTTCAATACTTTTCAATCTTTCTAATTATCTTTATATCTTCCCTATTACTTTTCTATTTTTACTATTTTAATTTTTCTAATTATCTTTCTATCTTTTCTATTACCTTTCAAAATGTATTTACATCATGTTTTCTGCATAATCTTAAAATTTTAAAATGTAATTCTTCTTCCTCCAAGGCCTTAACATATTAATGAATTAAGAAGCATATATATATATATATATATATATATATATATATATATATATATATATATATATATATATATATATATATATATATATATATATATATATATATATATATATATATATATATATATATATATAAGTAATAAAACCACATAAACAATTGAGTAAAATTTTACAATTTAAAAGTCTGCTATTTAGGGTTCGAACCCTAACCTCTAAGCTGGTAAGATAGAGTAACCTCTGTACCAATGTAGTACAAAAGGAAATCGCATTAAGGAATGATAATGAACAGCCGCCATGATGACAAACTCAAAGGATCCACCAGACCGCTCATATTCAGGACAACAATTGTAAAATTTCACTCGACGGTTATGTGGTTTTATTACTTACGTATATAGTCTGTGGTTGAAGGGGATAGTAACTAAAATTTTTGTCACAATCTTGTGCCAATTTATTTAACCGAGTCTGACTGTACGTTAACATATCCTGGTTATGCGACTGGTTAATTGACAGATATGACATACCAGCATTTATCCCTATCATTTTGAATCCTGCAATCCTCGTGTGTATCTCGAAAACTAAAACCCTATTTTATTAATAATTTTTCAAAATTTATAATCTTAACTTTTGGCATAACATCTAAAATAGATCGGGAAAGAACACAACACAATTATTGGATGAACCAAAATTAGAAAGTGGAACCGGAGTCAAAATGGCTAATTCTGTAGTTATAGTAATTAAAAATTGGAATCTTACTGATCAAGTCGTCGGAATGTCTTTTAGACTCAAGCGGCTTCAAATACTGGCCGCCACAAAGGAGAATGCATATTTATTGAAGATAAGCTCCAAAAAGATTTACTATATCTGGCATCCATCTTGGAGCTGATTCTTCAATGTGTTTGTTTTCAGAGGTTCTTGGTGTTTCTTTTGGCCCTTGAACTTCTCCTATTCAAGAGGTTTCAACGCTATTTGAAAAAACTATTGATCAAAATATCTTCATCACTGGAATACAGTGCACTACTCTGGCAAAAAAAATATTACAAGATATTATAGAATGAGGAATGAAAGTGCTCAGTGAAATAGAAGATTTGCGGGGAGATTACAGTGAACAAATTGAGTTAGTAATTTTCTTGGTGGCGTACGTCCTGATAATATCCGATTCCCTGCTCCTGAAACAATGCATATGGCTAGATGGATGAATAAAGTTATATATTCCCTGAAAGTATGGATGTGTCAGAACCAATAACATTTAACAAAGACAGAAGAGACTGGGCTTCAGAGGGTTTGAATATTTCACAATGAAGGTTTGTGCAGAAATGTAGAGAGATGCATCTACCCCTGCGGCAGCTCTTTGGAATAATATTGATCTATTACATACCTTAAAATCTGTATGAGAAAATAGATGCAAATGTAGGAAATGTTGTTTTAATAAACTTTTACACCTTTGGTATCTTTCCAGATGTTTACTTAAAACATATCTTTTTTTATATCTTCATTTTATCCCTTGCCTTTGAATTGCTAAAATCTGTATGGA
>SEYY01001789.1:0-5000 GCA_009176605.1 Armadillidium nasatum | reverse complement strand
AAATTATTTTCTTATTCAATTATCCAATTATGTGACTATGATTATTGTACGAACGCTATCTTTATAAGTAGAAGTAAAAATGATAATTTATTTACGTTTTCGTTTTATCTGCTTTAATGTAATTTTTTACATAATCTGTTAAGATTTTCAAATTGATGAATGTAAGTTTTGTGCATAGAAAATACAATTTTAAATTTCAAATTTAGGCTTTCATTCTTTCAGATATCACGTACGTATATAATCAAGGCAGATAAATTCTGCGATACTTGTAGTAATTTAACTTTTGAATCTTAGAAGTGCAGCATAACTGCTATGGTTATAAAAGACCTGCATTTTGGATGTAAGATCGAACAAAAATGGGTTCCTCATATATGTTGCAACACCTGTACAGATAAGCTAATCTAGTGATTGAACAAAAAAAGGAAATATACGCCTTTTGCTGTAAAAATGATTTGGAGAGAACCATCAAATCGTATCAACAATTGCTACTTTTGCATGCCTCTAATTGAGAAAGGAGTGTCCCAAGAAAAGCAATCTCTGCAATATCTAGTTTGTGCATTTTATGATCCATCACCTACACGCAGAATGCCTGTTCTTGGTGCACCAGAATTGTTCTCATTTGAGTCAGAAGAGCAGGACAGGGAGAAAAGAAAGAGTAGGATGACGATTATAGTGTAAGATCATCAATGTCAGATCACTCACATTTGAACAGAATTCTCCTTTGAACCGTGTCTCATAACTGAAACGGACTGCATGACCTTGTCAGAGACTTGGATCTCTAAGTATAAAGCATAGATATTATTCTCTCAAGTATATTTGTGGAATCCACATGCAGCTGATATTCAAGTTCCCAAATTTCGTCATCCCCAATAATAGCTCAACGCAACCTTCTTTATTGAAGGTGATCTAGTGATTTCCAACAATATCAATAGCTTGATTACCGTATTCAGCATCGACCATGATCCATGTGACTGGATATTC
Source organism: Armadillidium nasatum (assembly GCA_009176605.1). Taxonomy (NCBI): domain Eukaryota; kingdom Metazoa; phylum Arthropoda; class Malacostraca; order Isopoda; family Armadillidiidae; genus Armadillidium; species Armadillidium nasatum. The sequence goes on along the minus strand of SEYY01001789.1, from coordinate 4,019 downwards.
TTTAGAGATTCAAAGAATGGCTAGACTTCGGTATCTGGACTACAAGCAAATGTACCCGAAGCAGCACAATTGCTTTTTATAGCTTTGTAAAACTGTTTCATTAGGCTAAGTTTAGCGTAAATTAATGAGGAAATCATTTTATTTTTATCACCGATATAAATAAATTTTTTGAAAATTTTCTTATTATCAGGGACAAAAATTTCCTATGTGACCTTTTTATTTTGAATATAGAATCCAGTGACGTGATTTTGCTATACTATTCAAAAACAAACTCGACGAATTTGTTTTAGCAAGAATGATTACAACACTACTTACAGAATAAACTAAATTTTAAAATCACTTCAAACGAACTAAGTGTGTTCCAGGTTTCAGATTTTTGATACATGTAATTCGAGATTTTTATTCTGTTCTTCAAATATCACTGAATGAGCTACATCAACTGAATATATATATATATATATATATATATATATATATATATATATATATATATATATATATATATATATATATATATATATATATATATATATATATATATATATATATATATATATATATATATATATATATATATATATATATATATATATATATATATATATATATATATATATATATATATATATATATATATATATATATATATATATATATATATATATATATATATATATATATATATATATATATATATATATATAGCTGTCACTTTATGACACTAAATTGACAATCACTTTGACCTTCTCCGGGCAACGAAGGAAGCTCAATGTGGAAGTTTCTTAACTTTTTATTAGTAAGTTCTTTTCCTACTTTTTTCAAGCGTATTTATAATGCAAAATAACTGTATGTGGTCTTCCATTTGCTATTCACTATTCAACTGTATCTGCAATAGCTTGTTCGTAGTAACTTTTTGTACAGTACATATATATATATATATATATATATATATATATATATATATATATATATATATATATATATATATATATATATATATATATATATATATATATAAAATAGATGTGTCAAAATTAGCATAAGCGACTTCAATATTTATTCCATATTTAATTTTAAGTATGTACTACATTTTATGTTCATAATTTAAAAAAAAAAGGCTTAAAAACTCTTAACATGTACTTCATTTAGATTGATTATTAAAAACTGAAAAAAATATGTCTGTTTTGTGAATATAAAACATGAATTTCAATTATGAATTTTACATATTAATATTACAATATTTGCATATAAATTACTAATCTAGAGATTCACGATATCTCATTAAGAGCATAATTATAATTATTAAATTTTTGTTCTCTAAATTGTTTTCGACTCAGGATAATTATACATTAAGCTTCACTGTGTTATTGTTCTCATCATTACTGATATTATGGTGAAATCAAATAAATAATTAATTTTCTTTTAATGGAAATTAATATTGAAGTATATTTAAAATTGCAGTTATAAAGGTAAAAAAGTAAAATCGAAGTCCTATGAATTCCCATCGGATAAATTTAATATCCTAAACGCTAGAAATATCTAAAAATAAATATTATGCAAATTTTATTTAAATACTCATTTTTGATATTTCATATTTGTGGGCTATAAGACTTATCTTTTATTCCCTTTTTTTAACATAAATCTTGAATTCGGTCAAGATCAGAAGAGAGAAAAAACAAAATCTTATTTTTAGCTTTTGGATTAAGAGAAATAAAACATTTAAATCACCTTAAGTTTCTTTAATCCTGAATTATTATTATTATTATTATTATTATTATTATTATTATTATTATTATTATTATTATTATTATTATTATTATTATTATTATTATTATTATTATTATTATTATTATTATTATTATTATTATTATTATTATTATTATTATTATTATTATTATTATTATTATTATTATTATTATTATTATCATTATTATTATTATTATTATTATTATTATTATTATTATTATTATTATTATTATTATTATTATTATTATTATTATTATTATTATTATTATTATTATTATTATTATTATTATTATTATTATTTATTATTATTATTTTCACAAGAAGCAAATGACCCTGAAACATTCATGCTTACAAACATAATATGCACGTGTAAGTGCTTTTGCACGATTATCTATATATATATATATATATATATATATATATATATATATATATATATATATATATATATATATATATATATATATATATATATATATATATATATATATATATATATATATATATATATATATATATTACAAGAAGCATACATATCATCATAAAGCCGACGTTACGAGAGAAAACCACAGCAACGCCATATTTTTGCCCAACACTGAAAAAGCATGCAATAGATTGGAACAATGCTAGATTCATATTTTCATCCAAATTATACAAACATAACACCCTCATTGACTCTTTTTTAAAAAAATACATAGAAAACTTCAGTACATCTACAGCTTTTTTTTTTAATATTGGTAAATTTACTACTGATAATATTAATATTACTGATAATATTAGGACTGTGTCGCAAGGGCCCTTCGCTATGTAGGAAGCATGTGAAGGAATAGTTCAGAGGAGCAGTGTCCATTGTAATAGCGATAGTATATATATATATATATATATATATATATATATATATATATATATATATATATATATATATATATATATATATATATATATATATATATATATATATATATATATAGAGAGAGAGAGAGAGAGAGAGAGAGAGAGAGAGACGCAACAATTCGACTGGCATTAAGGAATTGGAGAGAATTTGTAAGAGCGAAAGAGGTGATAAGACGAAAAGCCCTAGACTCCTTAATTTACAAGGAGAGCTACAAGAGTGGAACAACCCTACAGGTGGGAGGCGTACTTAATAGAGGGGCGAACAGCATCCCTATAAAAAGCAAGCAACTGGGAAAGAGTGAAGAAATTCTGAAGGCGCTTTAGAACACCTAGCCTTTTAGAATCTTGTTTAAGAAAGAGAAGTACTGTGACTCTTCCAAGAAAGATCACGAGGAAAAAAAACACAAAGAACTTTAAGAGCAGATAAATGTTTAAGTTGTGATTTTGAAAAAGATGTCATAGTTGTGTGTAAAGTTGTGTCAAGTAGAGAGATGGAGAAACTGAGAATTCGAGGCATTGAAAACTACCATGTTTTTTCTGCCCCAATTTGAAACCGGGAACGATCAGAGATTAGTTGCGCTAAGCCACCATTTTATTTCTGTTAAGGAATAATGAAGAGTAGTGTCACCTGCATAGGAGTGGATAGGTGATGAAGTAATAGATAGAAGGTAATCAATGAAAAGTAGAAAAAGTGTTGGGGATGGAGCCGCACACCGAGGAACGCCACTATTGAACGACCGGACCGGAAAGGAAATTGAAGATAAGACCAGAAAGAGAAGAATAGATTCGGACAGAAGGAAATTTAAAAATCGAAGCTCTGTATTAGACTCGGTAGATATGTCCAGTGAAGAGAGGAGGACCGAGAATCAGAGAGAAGTGAAAGAAGATCAACAGTAGAACGTTTTTTTACGAAAGCTATAATGGTGATCAGAAATACGGTTAAAAAATTTGAGAGGTTTCCAAGTTAGATTCGAAAACTTTAGAAATAACTGAGATTAAATGGAACAGTACTTGAGTACCGAGAGAGGTTGGCACAGGCTGAATAAGCGCATGTTCCCAGCAAGTAGGGAAGGTTGCAGCAGAAAGATAGAGACGAAAAAGTTTACCAAGGCAGAGTACAAGTTCAGAAGCTCAGGTTCTTAGAACAGCAGGATATATATATATATATATATATATATATATATATATATATATATATATATATATATATATATATATATATAGATATATATATATATATATATATATATATATATATATATATATATATATATATATATATATATATATATATATATATATATATATATATATATATATATATATATATATATATATATATATATATATATATATATATATATATATATATATATATA
>SEYY01001788.1:0-10495 GCA_009176605.1 Armadillidium nasatum | reverse complement strand
TCAGAGACTCAGACATAAAATCAGGAGAATGTGGGAAGTCAATGATGTAATAGTGATCTCAATAGTAGTGGGAGCAATGGCAGTTTAAAAAGTTCAGCTTCCAAGTGTCAGTTAATAACTTCAGAACTGAGCTTGTTGATAATTGGGAAAAAGTATTGTAATTACAACTGGGATGCTTATGAAAAATAGAACGGCCTTATAGTCAAGGTTTAGAGGTAAGGTCGTTCCTGATAATGACCCCTTAAGAGGGATATATATATATATATATATATATATATATATATATATATATATATATATATATATATATATATATATATAAAAGTAGTATGAGCCTTAAAGACTTTGCACTCATTCTTGGTAAAACACATGAAACTGTCAACTACCCTAGCGCACTGCCACACCACCGTACCATCGCACTACAGCACCAGCGGCACACACACACACACAATATTTTCCTGTTCTCACTTTGTGAAATATACTTACTTTAATACAAAATAGCTTTTTTAATATATCATGCTGTTTTTATTTTCTTTACAAAGCTTCTCTCCTTATTTTACTTGTCTCACAACTCGCAAACACACACACACACATGCACATTCCAATTACTATAATTCTTTCTTTATCGTCTTTTTCACTCTTATCCCCAGCGGTTTCTATATTATTATTATTATTATTATTATTATTATATATTATTATTATTATTATTATTATTATTATTATTATTATTATTATGTTAATCGTAATAGTAGCAGTATTAGTATTTCATGTCCTCAGCCCTCTAGACAATATATGTTGTTATTTTAAAAGTTACTCTTTATAGTATCAGCACAACATACCTATGCCCTTAAGACAACCTACTTTGTTTTTTTTTTCACGACGCCAGCTGTAGTATAGGCAACAACATTTACTTAGAAAATCAATGTTGTCAACATAACAATAATGCCATGCTGCTTCTTGTAAGAACAATCATTCACATACACACACACACACACACGCACACACACCTCTCAGAATCGAACACGCTAATTAAATAAATAAATGCATACGCCAAAACGGTCATTTACGCATTCGCTTACTCGATTTCTTGGTGTTTTTTATCCATTTTCATTTTTTTTTAATATTATTCACATACACACATACTCACCCATAAGAAAATGATAGATATACATTCTCTAATATCTTAACCTTGTCTATGACTTACTCTCTCTCAAAAATAATCAAGCAAACACAAACATGCAACCTCATATGTGTATTTACTCTCCAGGATCTGGCATCTTAGGTACCCGATCAAGACATTGAAGGAATAAATACTAATCGTCGTACCCTAAGGGTATTATCTATATATATATATATATATATATATATATATATATATATATATATATATATATATATATATATATATATATATATATATATATATATATATATATATATATATATATATATATATATATATAATATATATATATATATATATATATATATATTATGCTTGGGTGGTGAGTGGGAGTGATGATGGTCGAATCCCATTAGGAATACGGTTGGCCGACGCACCGGGTGTCCTTCGGGATCTGGTGCGAGCCTCTCAGCAGTGCTGTTTTCTACAATAATCGTATGTTCCATCAGATTATATATATATTTTTTTTTTTTATGTGTCCTCCGGTGGGGAAAGGCCAGAGGCCTACCAAATTGCACCGGAGTTGGGAAAAATCTACTCGACCGTTTGAAAGTATGCAAGTCAAAAAAGATACTGAGCAAGCACACAAACGAAATGCACCTTCTCCTGTATGTGTGGAACCACCCCAATGTGATACTCCATACAGGACGAACAACACCCCTATTCTGGCCTGAAGGCGCCTCAGATCTGTGCAGATCTAAGAACAGATAGAGTTACCCGTCGATACAAAATTGAAATACTGGAAAGATCAGAGGTTAGTTTCCAAGGTACCCTTCTCGACATCAATGGGACGTTTTTCGTAACATCAGCATAGAGGAGTTATTAATAATATATCTAATAATATATATAGTTAATATATAGAGGGAAGTTTAGAAATATATACTCTATCGAAGGCTTTCGATATGTCCAGCGCGACAGCAAAGATTCACCGAAATAATAGCGGAGGACCAAGATTCAGAGAGAAGGGAAAGAGATCACCTGTAGAGCGTTTCTACGAAAGCCATACTGGCGATCAGAGATAAGATTAGAAGAATTAGTGTTTCCAAATCTTCCTGTTAAGGATAGATTCGAAAACTTTAGAGAGAACGGATAGTAGTGGAGGGTTGAGAGGGGTCCCCCTTCTTCGGCACAGGTTGAATGAGCGCACGTTTCCAGCAAGAAGGGAAGGTTGAAGTAGATAGACAAAGACGAAATAGTTTACCGAGGCAGGGTGCAAGCTCGGAAGCACAAGTTTTGAGAACCACAGGAGGAATACCATGAGGACCGTACTCTTCTTGTATTAAGCTCAGAGAAGAAATGACATCTTTAGAAGAAATTCTAATTTTAGGCATAATTGAGTTAGAGGGGGTTGAAGGAGGAGGAATAGCTCCGGAATCGTCTAAGGTTGAATTAGAGGCAAAAGTTTGAGCAAAGAGTTCAGCTTTAGAAGAAGGTAAAACAGCAGTTGTGCCGTCGGAAGATATTAAAGGAGGGAAAGAGGAAGAAGCAAAGTTAGAGTTGACATTTTTTGCAAAATGCCAGAAAGAACGTGAAGAAGAGGAACCAGAAAGATTATTGCATTTTTTACGGAGAAAGGAGTTTTTAGTGTTACGAAGGATAGATTTTGCACGATTCCGGGATGAAATATAAGTAGCGTGAGTTTCAGGAGTTTGAAGACGACGGTAATCCCTGAAGGCAGCATCCCTGCGGCGGATAGCACGAGAACAAGCAGAGTTAAACCAAGGTTTGTTAGGTTTAGTAGAAGGGAAAGAATATGGAATTATGCCTCCATGCCAGAAGAATCACCTCGGTAATGCGTTCTGCACACTCCGAGGGACCCCTCCCACGGAAGCAATAATCATTCCACGGGAAATCAAAGAAGTACGACCGCAAGTCCGACCAGCTTGCGGCACCGAAGTGCCACAAGCGTTTCCTTTCCGTAGAAGGGGGTCTTTCCTGCGGAAGACTTGAAGAGATAGAAGAGGATACAGAGATAAGAAGATGATCGGAAGGAACCCAAGGTGGAAAGAGTTTAACAGTATAGGAGAAGGATTAGAAGTTAGGAAAGGTTAGAACGTTGGGTCATCTCAAGACGATCAGGGATACGAGTAGGGAGCTGCACCAACTGCTCAAGGTCGTTTTGGATAGCGAAAAAAAGGCACGTTCACCAGCTATCATGAGATCTAGAAGAAAGCCATTGGCGTGGTGAACATTGAAATCACCTATGATGATCAGAGAAAGGAGAAGAAGAAAGAATGTGCTCTTTTTGGAGTTTTAAAATCGAAGAATATATATATATATATATATATATATATATATATATATATATATATATTATATATATATATATATATATATATATATATATATATATATATATATATATATATATATATATATATATATATATATATATATATATATATATATATATATATATATATATATATATATATATATATATATATATATATATATATATAAAGTGTGAAAAGTGCCATGTTGCATGGCACTGTTGCAATGTTGCATGTCACTGTTGCAATGTTGCATGCAACATTGCAAGGGGATGTGCCCCTCTGAGGAGGAAGGGGTGGAGCCCCCTTTCATAGTCTTTCATGAGTCTATTTTAATCCGATAATTAATCAGGATAATCCGCTAATTAATTATGTTAATCCTTTAAGCCCAGCCCCTTTTTGACAAATAACCCTTTAAGCCCCGCCCACTTTTCCTCTGTACTTGCCACCAGCCACGTGCCAAGCTTCAGGTGCTAGTTTCAGGGCCTAACACTTGCTCTTTCCTGAGTGCCATTTCTGGCACTGTCTAGCACTTTGCACTCATGCTAGAGGACTTTCTAGCACTTGGCACTCATATAATGCTAGTGTCAGCAGGCTTTGACTTTCAAGAGCCTCTTTGCATCATTATCTGAGCATGCCCACACTCCTTACCCTATGACGTGGCACAGGGCTATCTTGAAACTATGATGTCATCTGACCGCCATTTTTTCTTGATAACATTTTTTTTATTTCCGTAGATTTTTTTCTCTTAACCACTTGATTTCTGTCCGACATTTCGATCACGTGGTTTCCGCCATCTTGAACTTGATTTTGAATTTTTCCGCCATTTTTCCTTGACTGCAGCGCCATCTATTGAGGGAAAATCAAATTTCATCCAATGTTACAGTAAGAAGTTAAAACTTATGTGAGACCAGGATTCGAAACCTCGACCTTCTGGTTTGAATTCCATCAAGCTACCACTACACCAACTTGATCATACCTTAGAATGAGCGAATTGTTGTATTCACACGGGATATTTTCGACTTTAAAATCGCCATTATTATTATTATTTTTATTGATTGTATAATAATCATAATCTATTGTTACATAACAATATGGTTATTACGTATTTCAGTTTTTATTATAGTTGACTCGCAGATTCTTATCCGCGGGTTGGGCTCCTTCGCGGGAGGCGCGGGGGACGTGGAAGAATCGCGGGGCACGCTATTTGGTGGGTGCGTTTATTGATTGTATAATAATCATCTATTGTTACATAGCAATTATGTATTTATGGTTATTGCATAATATTTATATATGAATTATGTTATGAGAATATGGGCTTTTCTCGACATTATTTTTATTGATTGTATAATAATCATCTATTGTTACATAACAATTATGTATTTATGGTTATTACGTAATATTTATATATGAATTATGTAATGAGAATATGAGCTCTTCGCGATATTATTTTATTGATTTATAATAATCATCTATTGTTGCATAACAATTATGTATTTATGGATATTACGTAATATTTATGTATGAATCATGTAATGAGAATAAGGACTTCACGATATTATTATTTTATGGATTGTATAATAATCATCTATTGTTACATAACAATTATGTATTTATGGTTATTACGTAATATTTATATATGAATTATGTAATGAGAATAAGGACTCTTCTACTCCGTAGACATAAGGCTTACGTCAACTTGGATTTGGTATCCACATCTTGATCACTTGGTATCCGTCATTTTAATCACATGATTTTTATTTCCGTAGATTTTCTTCAACCATTTATTTTTTTCCTTGGTTACGTGGTTTCTATATGGAAACATACGTGCACGCACACACCTTACCACTTTCAAATACGAATTTAAAATATTATGAGGTTATGTCCATATATTTTTTTTTTTTTATTTCTCTTTTATTTTTTTATTAAATTAATATGAGCATTTTATACCTTCACGTAGTAAAACATGAAAGGGTGATTAATACACACAAACACACACACCATATGCTGTGACGTCATGAAAGGACAATCATGAGACTGACTACATTTTTTTCTTATGACGTTATCAATATCACGTGACTTTGATTCCTCAGACGGACGCGCGGAATAACGCAACGAGGCGAGAGAACGTATGCATGAACATTCATGATGTCATCATCAAGTGACACTTATTTTTAGATTGAATATTTATCACTTTCAAATACGAATGTAAAAATATTATGACGTCATGACCATAAATTCTTATGACGTCATATTTTTTTATTTATTTATTAGCATTCAAGTCCTGACCGGATATTTTTTATTTAACTTAAGCAAACATCTCTGTATTTTATTTATTTTTAATTTTTATTTTTATTTATCTTTTTCTTTTTTCTTTTTCTTTTTATTTTTTCCTATTTTTCTACTTTTTATTTTTTATTTTTTTTATTTCTTTTTCTTTTTATTTTTTCCTTTTTTCTATTTTTTTCTTTTAATTTTTTTATTTTTATTTCTTTTTTTATTTTTCTATTTTTATTTTTTTGTTTTGTTTTTTCATTTTTATTTTTATTTATCTTTTCCTTTTTTCTATTTTTTCTTTTTATTTTTATTTTTTTTTTATTTTTAAATAAATTAATTTTTATTTATTTTTTATTTTTTATTTTTTATTTTTTTTTTTTTTTTTTTAAATAAATTTTTTTTTTTTATTTTTTTTTTTTTTTTTTTATTTTTTTTTTTTTTTTATTTTTTTTTACTGTTCCCAAATACAATCTTTACCAGCTTCTTCTCACATAAACACATTCACAAGTACATACAAACCCACATAACTACATCGAAGACATCACCATGCTACCCGCATTCATGAAATTGTCATGGTAAGAAACTCCAGCCGTTATCCTAATCACAGGACTGAAATTTTTTCTACTTCGTCACTCATTCACGTAGTAAAGTAAGTAATACGTATAAGGTATCAGTGAGGACTACTCACTTACTCACCCAAACACTTTCACATTTGCCAGCATACACAGTAATTGTAACCAACTAAGATGTTAGTTTAAAACGTTAACATTACAATCACTGATATACTTGACATATCAAAGCACAATTATTGTATATTACTTCTAACAAATATATCACTCATTTAACTATTAACCACCCCTCTAAATATATTTGTCCGGCAAAATATCTTCCTCTCGCAGTATGCGTCATAAATCTAAACATTAAACTATCTTTTATCACTTATGCATGATTAAAGACATCTCTCTGGCACACATTTCATTCCTTATCCCCTTCAACCTAAATCTTAATCTCCTTATTTAGCCTTACTTTTATTACTTCGACATAACCAAACACATGTTATCCTCTCTCCAACATATAATTTAATAGGAATTACGTGCATTTCTTATCTAATTCTTTCAATGTATATCTTAATTCATCATAGTTCGCTAAACTTTTTATCACTAATGCATGATCAAAGACATACAGCCATCTCTTTAACTTATATTTTATTGTACTAACATATATTTTCACCCTAAGCCTCATCAATATATAACTTAAATCCCTGTATTTAACTTTCCTTTTGTATTGAATGTATGAACAAAGTAATGTAGTTTCTATCTGGTACCCAAGTTATTGAACTTTTCATACATTATTCACCTCAAGACTATTCAACGTTTAATTTGATTCTCCACGGTTAACTCTACTTTATCATTATGATATGAACAAAGACATGTCATATTCTATCTAGCATACAAATTGCACTACTTTATATTAACATTCAACATAAACTCATAACCATTTGATTTAATTCTTCATATTCAACTTATATTTTTTTCGCATAGGTATGGTCAAAGATATTCCGACATCTCTATTAGCACGCAATTTATAGGACTTGACATACATTTTATAGCCTAATACCTCCAAGATGTGACTTAAGTTCTACATTTAAACACTTCGAACAGATGTCAGCATCTCTCTAACATACAGTTGATAGAGGCTCACATACGTTTCTTATCTAATTCTTTTATCATTTTTCTTATTTCGCAATAACCAATTTAACTTTCTATCATTAAAACTTGATCAAAGATATGCCTATTACCCTCTAACACAGTGTCTATTGATCCTTTATATACACTTCATACCCTAATCCCTCCAACATATACCTTAAATCTCTGTAATTAATCTAACTTTTGTATGGAATGCACGAACAAAGTCATCCTCGTATCTATCTGGTACGCAAGTCATAGAACTTTTCATTTATTTTTCACTTCGAAACTATTCATCATTTAATTTGATTCTCCAAGGTTGACTTAACTTTATCACTAAGGTATGAGCAGAGTCATTCCATCATCTGTCTAGCATACAAATTTTAGAACTTTACATTAATATTCAGCATAAACTCATAGACATTTAACTTAATTCTCCACATTCAACTTAAATTTTTCGCAAAGATATGATCAAAGATATGCTGTTTTCTCTCTAACACACATTTTATAGAACTTGACATTCATTTTCATTACTTAATCTCTGTATACTACCTGACTTTAAACACTTTGACAAGCTCGAACACAAATCATCAGCTCTCTAACAAGTAATTTATAGTTCCTTACATACATTTCTTATCTATTCGTCTCAAAATATATTTTAGCTCACCATGGTTCACTAAATTTTTTTATCATTAAAACATGATTAAAGACGTACTGATAGCTTTCCAACAGGTAATTTATAGATATTGGCATGTATTTCATTACATAATCATACCGTCATTTACCTTAATCTTCATATGTTGCCAAACTTTTATCACTTGGACATGATCAAACGCATTTTATCATCTCTCTAACGTGCAATTTATAGAACCTTATATACTTTTCTTAACTAATTCTTTCAAAATATATCTTAATTCACCATAGCTCACTAAACTATTTTTAATTATACTTATCATCATCATATTTTCCAAATACGAATGTAAATATTGTGACGTCATACATTTTATTTATTTCTATGTATTCGAGTTATTATTTTCATATGAATTTATGTTTACAACATCACCACCATGAATTCATGTAACGTCATACCTTTTTCTTTGAACGTATTGCTTTCAAGTCCTAACTTGAATTATAAACTGTGGAACTATTTTGCATAATAATACTGTGGACAAATTAAATTCAATAAACTTTTTTGAATATTTTTACCTATGCATATTTTTATATTTTAGATAGCCTGCATTTATTTATTTTTTTATTTTATTTTTTTTTATTTATTTATTTATTTATTTATTTTTTTTTTGCTTATTTGTTTCTTTTTTATATAACATAAAATTTGTGATTAGGAAGAATTGTTACGTCACAGTCTTGTGATTAGGAAAAATTGTTACGTTACAGTCTTATTCGTGAATAAGAAAAATTGTTACGTCACAGTCTTCCTTGTGGTTAGGAAAAATTGTTACGTCACTGTCTTACTTGTGATTAGGAAATACTGTTACGTCACAGTCTTACTTATGATTAGGATAAAATGGTTACGTCACAGTCTTACCTTTGATTAGGAAAAATTGTTACGTCACACTCTTATTTGATTTGTGATTAGGAAACATTGTTAAGTCAGTCTTACTTGTGATTAGGAAAAATTGTTACGTCACAGTCTTACTTGTGATTAGGAAAAAATTGTTGTCGCAGTCTTGTGGTTAGGAAAAATTGTTGCGTCACAGTCTATCTCATGATTAGGAAAAACTGTTACGTGACAGTCTTACTTGTGATTAGTAAAAATTGTTACATCAAAGTTTAAATTGTGATTAGGAAAAATTGTTACGTCACAGTCTTATTTGTGTTTAGGAAAAATTGTTACGTCCCAGTCTTACTTGTGAATAGGAAAAATTATTACGTCTGAGTCTTGCTCGTGATTAGGAAAAATTGTTAAGCCACAGTCTTACTCGTTCAACTTGAAAAAATCTAATTAAAAATTAATTAAATTTAAAAAAATAAACTAAAGTTTTTAAATTTTGCATAACTCACAAACCTTTTACAATGAGAATTTAAAGCTAGAATTCAAATTTTAAAAATAAAACGGTGTTGCTGGTTTCAATAATTTAGTTAAAAAATATCGTCGGATCATTTATTAATAATATCTGACACCAGCCCAATGAAATGTTTGAATTTATATTAATTTATTTTCTTTCTTTCCAAGTTTTTATGATATTTTGAAAATTTAAAATGCGAAGTCAAAAAAGTTATTTTTCAAAAAAGTAAAAAAAAATAAAAAAATCATAATTTCATTAAAAAAATCACGTAAAAAAATCAACTGATTTATATAATTTGATTTTAATTATGAAAAACCCCTGCTAAAAAAATTTAAACCAGAATTTCATAATCATTTCAATTGTGAATAAAAAGCTTTCTGAATTGCTTAAGCAGAAACCTGAAAAACAATGACCGGAAAACCAAAGATCACAATCAATATCTTCGGGCAAGAAAATATTATCTTAGCAGAGACAATTCCTCAAAAAAGTTAAACTATAATTTTGGAAAACAAATGAAGGAGGAGGAGGAGAAAATCTACATTCCATTTCAACAATCACTGATAAACTTGATCTACTTGTGTTTGTATTTTCTTCTTTGAAAATAATTGAAAATTATTTCTCAATCATAAATTAGAAGAAAAACTAATTTAAATTCATTTCTACGTTCTATATAATTTATTTCATCAATTATATATCAATGTTTTCAAGTAATCAATTATTTTACATAAACTATCTTAATTCTTATTTCCATTTACGATGGTAAAAGTTTCATATTAATATTTATTATTATTATTAATATATTATTGTTTTTAATAATAATTATTATTATTATTATTATTATTATTATTATTATTATTATTATTATTATATTTTTTTATTATTATCATTTATATTATGTTTATCATAAATTTTATTATATTTTATTATTTAATATTATATATTATTATATTATTTTTAATTTTATTTATCTTATAATATGCAGTATAAGACATATCCTCATTCAATAATCTGTATTTAATTTTAATACAACAGGATTAGCAATACGACATA